>WNWK01002097.1:0-229488 GCA_009830355.1 Cherax destructor
AAATAATGGAAGGTGTGAGATTTTTTTTGCTTACCAAGTTTTCATTTAGTCATCAGCGTACTGTGGTGTATCAGTCTTGACTGGCTAGTGGTGTACTCATGATCTCTGAGCCTAGCATGTTGTCCTCACACTGCTTGTGGACAGTCAAGACTTAGTACTTTATTATTACCAGGTTACCTGTAGGTGAAGGAAGTTATCACACTGCTAGTGAAGTTGAAGGAAGCTATCGCACTGCTAGTGAAGTTGTAGGAAGCTATTACTGCTAGTGAGGTTAAAGGAAGCTATCCCACTGCTAGTGAAGTTGAAGGAAGCTATCACACTGCTAGTGAAGTTGTAGGAAGCTATCACACTGCTAGTGAAGTTGAAGGAAGCTATCACACTGCTAGTGAAGTTGTAGGAAGCTATCACACTGCTAGTGAAGTTGTAGGAAGCTATCACACTGCTAGTGAAGTTGCAGGAAGCTATCACACTGCTAGTGAAGTTGTAGGAAGCTATCACACTGCTAGTGAAGTTGTAGGAAGCTATCACACTGCTAGTGAAGTTGTAGGAAGCTATCACACTGCTAGTGAAGTTGTAGGAAGCTATCACACTGCTAGTTAGGTTGAAAGAAGCTATCACACTGCTAGTGAGGTTAAAGGAAGCTATCACACTGCTAGTGAAGTTGTAGGAAGCTATCACACTGCTAGTGAGGTTAAAGGAAGCTATCACACTGCTAGTGAGGTTAAAGGAAGCTATCACACTGCTAGTGAGGTTGAAGGAAGCTATCACACTGCTAGTGAGGTTAAAGGAAGCTATCACACTGCTAGAGAGGTTACAGGAAGCTATCACACTGCTAGTGAGGTTGAAGGAAGCTATCACACTGCTAGTGAAGTTGTAGGAAGCTATCACACTGCTAGTGAGGTTAAAGGAAGCTATCACACTGCTAGTGAAGTTGTAGGAAGCTATCACACTGCTAGTGAGGTTAAAGGAAGCTATCTGCTAGTGAAGTTGTAGGAAGCTATCACACTGCTAGTGAGGTTGTAGGAAGCTATCACACTGCTAGTGAGGTTAAAGGAAGCTATCACACTGCTAGTGAAGTTGTAGGAAGCTATCACACTGCTAGTGAGGTTAAAGGAAGCTATCACACTGCTAGTGAGGTTAAAGGAAGCTATCACACTGCTAGTGAGGTTGAAGGAAGCTATCACACTGCTAGTGAGGTTAAAGGAAGCTATCACACTGCTAGTGAGGTTAAAGGAAGCTATCACACTGCTAGTGAGGTTGAAGGAAGCTATCACACTGCTAGTGAGGTTAAAGGAAGCTATCACACTGCTAGTGAGGTTAAAGGAAGCTATCACACTGCTAGTGAGGTTAAAGGAAGCTATCACACTGCTAGTGAGGTTGAAGGAAGCTATCACACTGCTAGTGAGGTTAAAGGAAGCTATCACACTGCTAGTGAGGTTAAAGGAAGCTATCACACTGCTAGTGAGGTTAAAGGAAGCTATCACACTGCTAGTGAGGTTGAAGGAAGCTATCACACTGCTAGTGAGGTTAAAGGAAGCTATCACACTGCTAGTGAGGGTAAAGGAAGCTATCACACTGCTAGTGAGGTTAAAGGAAGCTATCACACTGCTAGTGAGGTTGAAGGAAGCTATCACACTGCTAGTGAGGTTAAAGGAAGCTATCACACTGCTAGTGAGGTTAAAGGAAGCTATCACACTGCTAGTGAGGTTAAGGAAGCTATCACACTGCTAGTGAGGTTAAGGAAGCTATCACACTGCTAGTGAGGTTGAAGGAAGCTATCACACTGCTAGTGAGGTTGAAGGAAGCTATCACACTGCTAGTGAGGTTAAAGGAAGCTATCACACTGCTAGTGAGGTTAAAGGAAGCTATCACACTGCTAGTGAGGTTAAAGGAAGCTATCACACTGCTAGTGAGGTTAAAGGAAGCTATCACACTGCTAGTGAGGTTAAAGGAAGCTATCACACTGCTAGTGAGGTTAAAGGAAGCTATCACACTGCTAGTGAGGTTGAAGGAAGCTATCACACTGCTAGTGAGGTTGAAGGAAGCTATCACACTGCTAGTGAGGTTAAAGGAAGCTATCACACTGCTAGTGAGGTTAAAGGAAGCTATCACACTGCTAGTGAGGTTAAGGAAGCTATCACACTGCTAGTGAGGTTAAGGAAGCTATCACACTGCTAGTGAGGTTAAAGGAAGCTATCACACTGCTAGTGAGGTTAAAGGAAGCTATCACACTGCTAGTGAGGTTAAAGGAAGCTATCACACTGCTAGTGAGGTTAAGGAAGCTATCACACTGCTAGTGAGGTTAAAGGAAGCTATCACACTGCTAGTGAGGTTGAAGGAAGCTATCACACTGCTAGTGAGGTTAAAGGAAGCTATCACACTGCTAGTGAGGTTAAAGGAAGCTATCACACTGCTAGTGAGGTTAAAGGAAGCTATCACACTGCTAGTGAGGTTAAGGAAGCTATCACACTGCTAAGGTTAAGGAAGCATCACACTGCTAGTGAGGTTAAAGGAAGCTATCACACTGCTAGTGAGGTTAAAGGAAGCTATCACACTGCTAGTGAGGTTAAGGAAGCTATCACACTCTAGTGAGGTTAAGGAAGCTATCACACTGCTAGTGAGGTTAAAGGAAGCTATCACACTGCTAGTGAGGTTAAAGGAAGCTATCACACTGCTAGGAGGTTAAGGAAGCTATCACACTGCTAAGGTTAAGGAAGCTATCACACTGCTAGTGAGGTTAAAGGAAGCTATCACACTGCTAGTGAGGTTAAGGAAGCTATCACACTGCTAGTGAGGTTAAAGGAAGCTATCACACTGCTAGTGAGGTTAAAGGAAGCTATCACACTCTAGTGAGGTTAAAGGAAGCTATCACACTGCTAGTGAGTTATCAAGGGTAATACGTCTACATAACAAGGCATTTGTCTCATCATTCTCACGACAAGTTTAGAAAATATTTACAGATTAACGCGATAAACTAACACGTCGCATCACTGAGGTAAATATCATGTTAAGTTTTATGCACGGGTTGGGCAAGTTTCTTACCTGAACTTTACTTGGATTGTTTCCGGGATCATGGTACAAGCGGCTGGTCTCAGACCAGGCCTCATATTGATAGCCTGAGCCGCTGGTATAAATGGAAAGCAACCTCGTATGGACTAATGCACTTTATCTTAGTGTTGATTCTCTGGTGACGCAAGTTAAAATTGCATCTTCATCTTTTAATAGAGAACTGGGAGCCATGCTCAGGGACCGGGCTGCGTGGGTGGTACCTAGAGGTACTAGTCTATTGATAACCTAGAGGTACTAGTCTATATTGATAACCTAGAGGTACTAGTCTATTGATAACCTAGAGGTACTAGTCTATATTGATAACCTAGAGGTACTAGTCTATATTGATAACCTAGAGGTACTAGTCTATATTGATAACCTAGAGGTACTAGTCTATTGATAACCTAGAGGTACTAGTCTATATTGATAACCTAGAGGTGCTAGCATATAGTATATTGACTACTTAGCCAAGATGATGATGAATTTGATACAGGTGCAGTGGTTTGGCCATGTATGGTCGCAGGCGGGGCGGGTAACCAAGGCATGCCGTTACTTGCGGACTCTTCAAGATACACCGTGTCGTCCCTGACGCAGTGAAGGCCGGGGCCAAGTGAGCAAGTGCTGACCTAGTAATCCCGTTCGTTACCTGCACGGTTTTCAGTCAATGTTATGACAATTTTAACAACATTGCTAGCAGGTGCAGTTCTCACCATGAAATGCTCAAGTATAGAAGCCAGGACAACCTAGATTTACACCAGGACACTTGCCGCTCGTAACTCTTTTACACCGCAGTGATATTGTTCAGCACCCACTGCAACACCAAGCATTCCAGCTCACTCTGTAGCAGACTTATGCCTCGGCGACTTCATTGGCAACATAAAATATACGTCCTTGTGAAGTGTGGACCTGATGGGTCCCACAGACAAAATGCAAGTTATGCCTGGCCCGGCAAGACGTGGTGTTTGGCGCTTCATCAGCAGGAATAGTTTTTTGTGGAATAAGGATCGGCTGCACACACTTCATACACACAACCACCTATATGTAGGTACCCTACCCACTGTAGTCAGAATTGTGTTTGCCGGGGGAAGGAGGGTCGAGTATCAGCACCTGTCCTCTCTTAAAATACAATAAGCAGTATTATTAGTTCCTGGTCTTGTGGGCCCCATCATAACTATTCTTGAAATAGTATATTGCGTTTTCCTGCACAATTCCTCATCTTGCTCATTCCACTTATTTACTAATCTGAGATTGAAAAAGTATTTCCATACATCCCTGTGGCTTACCTGTCTTTATAGTCTCCATCTATAACCTCTCGCCCCTATGTCACGCAGTTAGAAAAGTGCCTTTGTAATTTCTCCTAGTCCTTCTCTTATAAAGTCGTCAGGTTCAGTTCCTTAAGTCTCGACTCGTTACTCGGTCCCCTCACCCCGGGGACTTTTTGCTGACATCTGGACCTTCGAGTTTTCGTACATGCTTGACCAGGTGGGGGGGGGGGCACAGTGATGGTGCTACATACTGCATGTTGTGTTAAAACGTCCTAAAATTTAATTTGACGTTTCTGAAGGCAGTTCTGGAATTTGCCAACCTTGCATACGTTGCAGGTGTTGATATGTTGGGTGTAATGTTCACACTAAATCTTTTTTTTTTTTGGAGCGATATTTGTAGTCATTCGCTAATCATATTGTAATCCATATTCGGTCTATTCTCGTCATCCTTAATTTTCATGACCTTGTTCTTATTTGCGTTGACCTCTAGTGTAGCTTGTCGCGTGCTGTTGTCGGTAGAATACAGGGAGTCCTCGCTTAACATCGTCAGTAGGTTCTTGGAAACTGCGATTTTAAGCGAAACGACGTATAACGAAACCAATTTTACCCAAGGCTAATTGATAAAAACAAAGAGTTAAGCTCCTATGACAAGGGAAAGCTGAGAGGGAGAGCAGTAGTGCTGCAGACGCCATAACTATGGAGTATGTCGCTCTGGGGCGCTATAAAGTCGTATATTTATTCTATTATTGACATTATTATTATTTTAAGTATCACATGTTTTTCAGAATTATATAAGAAACACGCTACATATCATAAAAACCGGATGCAAACAGCCATAAGGAAGGAAATTAACTTAATAGTAAACCTGGGTAAGCAGCTGCTGTTTCTTTCTCGGCACTTGCAAACTCACCTGTTATTTGTATGTTATGCAGTTTTAAACTTTTCTTAAAACGTTCAAAGCAACCACGACTTGCCATCAAGGTTTCATTTGTATAGCCATTAGCGAACATGGAGAGTTATGCCGATGCATGACCTCCATCCAGATATTATGTCATTCCATATTTTCCATTCCTGGCCGGGAATTTTTTTCTTTTTCTCATCAACGTTATGACGAAACGACGTTAAGTGAGGACTTCCTGTACAGTTTTAACTGCCCACGACGTGGGTCTTCTTAATTAGATCTTTTCGATTATGTCATGGTAGAGAATACCATTAACCTAGAGATAACGAGGATTGATTCTGTTTATAAAAGATAACATGCATTTTTATGTAACCTGGTACAACCTATTAAATCATGATGAGAAAAACTGTTGTGAGATTAAGCTCCATAGCATTCATCAGCTTATCAGGCGTCATCAATAATAAATGCTCAGACAAAGGCCTACAGACTACACCCTGGTAAATACTTCAGTAGTGAGATATAAAAATTCCATTACTCTTGTTTTAGAAATAGGCTGTCTTGAGAAATGGTGATTCCCAAGTAATAGTAAAACCAGCTTGATTGAACGAAATCTTTGACTCTCCCGTAGCTGATAAACCATTAAAGGAATGCTTGACTAGATCCTTTTCACCTGCTGAAATCTCTCGGCTCAGGCTGGCAGATTGATTTTAACACTATGTTTGTAACCCATCATGTGGGATTGAATGTGGAGAAACAGATTTTTTTATCAATATGTATCTGCTATAAAGAATATGAGTAGCACTTTGCTGATGTATCCAATTTTGCTAAATAAAAGTAATTGATGTATCATCGTGTGAGACCCAGGTAAGTGTACTGCTGTACGATCATGTGGGACCCGGGTAAGTGTACTGCTGTACCATCATGTGGGACCCGGGTAAGTGTACTGCTGTACCATCATGTGGGACCCGGGTAAGTGTACTGCTGTACCATCATTGTGATGTAGGTCCCAGGTATCTTCTGTGATGGTTTTTGTGACATAAATCACTCTCATAATAAGGTGGTGGTAATATATTCTTGGTCAATACCTGTGACCTGTTGCGATTGCCTTTTGTTCTTTAACCCTCGTAGCCTGGCTTTTGGCAAGTTTTTTTTTCTGTCGATTACCTGTTCAACCAGACTGTTAGTTAAGTAAAAGGACACAAATGCAACTAATGTGACATTTTATTGTGACAACGTTTCGCTCTCCAGGAGCTTTATCAAGCGACGGCTTGACAAAGCTCCTGGAGAGCGAAACGTTGCCGCAATAAAATGTCACATTAGTTGCATTTGTGTCCTTTTACTTAGCATATTGTCGGTAATTCTACCAATATTAACATACTGTTGGTGTTGCTGGCTCACATAGCCAACACAACCTGGTCGCTCAGTTGTGCCAATTGATAACTGCATAATGAAAGTGCTGTATAATCAAACAATTTTACTGTTTTGTAAATCCTCGCTAGGCGAGGCTAGGCTAGGCTAGGCTAGGCGAGGTGAGGTGATCCTGGGAGATGGTTGTCACTGAGTCACCCATTCATGCACTTCTGCAATATACCGTATTTTCCGGCATATAAGGCGCTCTTGTTTTCCCAGTCTTGGAAAATCACCCTGCTCCTTATATGCTCAAAGTTTGCTGGTCTGATCAAGCATGTTACTGGTGCTAGCATCTCTCAGTCCAACGTAAGAACTATAGCCCAGCTGATCCGAAACTGTTTGGAGGAAGAGGTCAAGTTCCTTCAAGGTCATTATTTCAGGGTTTGCAATAATGTTCAGTTATTACGGTGAGACTGTCAGTGATGACGTTATTATATTGGTCCTCCGTCCGAGGCCCGGTCCCAGACCAGGCCTCTTGGTTTATATCATGATCATTTATGCTGTTGGTGTTAGCCGCACCCAGTCCAACGTAGGCAGTCACAATAAATTTATTAAAATGTACACCTGTTTAGTGGGGTTATAAAACTATACAGGCATACAGGCGCCAGTCCTACCATGAATTGTTTGTGTCTGTGAATAAATATGTTGCCTCAGTAACACAATAGTTCAGGGAAGCGCATGGTGACCTGTTTTTATGGCTTGAAAAATTGTTGCACATTTTTGCATGCTTTCGCGCAGCAAATTGTATTTGTTCAATTTTTTTTAATTTTTTATTGTCTTTGTTAAGTGTGGTGGTAAAAATGATAATTTCATTGAGCAGGTATTGTCTGTCTGTGGCTCTCAATAATGCTCTTTTGCGTCAGCACTTTATGATGTCAGTTTTTTTGTTAGAATTGACTGATGTGTTTGTCAAGGGTCGTGGTGTGTTTGTTCAAAGTTGTGGTGGGTTCAAGGTTGTGGCGTTTGTCAATGGTTGTGGTATGTTCAAGGTTGTGGTGTTTGTCAATGGTTGTGGTATGTTCAAGGTTGTGGTGTTTGTCAATGGTTGTGGTATGTTCAAGGTTGTGGTGTTTGTCAATGGTTGTGGTATGTTCAAGGTTGTGGTGTTTGTCAATAGTTGTGGTATGTTCAAGGTTGTGGTGTTTGTCAATGGTTGTGGTATGTTCAAGGTTGTGGTGTTTGTCAGTGGTTGTGGTATGTTCAAGGTTGTGGTGTTTGTCAGTGGTTGTGGTATTTGTCAATGGTTGTGGTGGTTTCAAGGTTATGGTGTTTGTCAAGGGTTGTTCAGCACTAGCCATTTGGGGTCTTTGTCATAGCTTAAATTAGCCTTGTGCTGTGTTGAGAGGATTGTTGTTGGTGTGGCGTGTTTTTCTTTTAGTAGTACAGTAGCAAGTCTCCGCCTTGCACTGCAGCTCCTACTACACTGATTCACTATGACAAGTATGTAGGTATATGTTGATGTTGAGGTACTGTGTGATGGTAATACTTTAACATGTTATTATTTGATAGCTTTTGGTGACTCGTGTTATATGATAGTATTGTGGTGACGATACGACAGTGTTGATAGTATTGTGGTGACGACACGACAGTGTTGATAGTATTGTGGTGACGACACGACAGTGTTGATAGGACGTATTGTGGTGACGACACGACAGTGTTGATAGTATTGTGGTGACGACACGACAGTGTTGATAGTATTGTGGTGACGACACGACAGTGTTGATAGTATTGTGGTGACGACACGACAGTGTTGATAGTATTGTGGTGACGACACGACAGTGTTGATAGTATTGTGGTGACGACACGACAGTGTTGATAGTATTGTGGTGACGACACGACAGTGTTGATAGCATTGTGGTGACGACACGACAGTGTTGATAGTATTGTGGTGACGACACGACAGTGTTGATAGTATTGTGGTGACGACACGACAGTGATGATAGTAATGTGGTAAACTTCCATCCAACAGTGATGATAGGCTGCATGTGATCCATACTTTAAAATACATAGTTCAAATTATAGTATTTAGGCAACCACAATAATAATACTATAATAATAATACTATCTCTACTACAAGTACAAGGTATACAGGCCTAGCTGACATCAATGACATACTTATATAGAAAGCCCCTTGTTATGCCGACATTTCGGGCAAATTAGGTCAGTTTTGTCCCAGATGGACCACACAGTCCACTAACACCCAGGTACCCATTTTACACTGATGAGTGAACAAGGACAGCAGATGTTTTCATGGACACACATCCCTAATCGCTTCAGTCCATTACCTGGAGATGTGAACCGGACCTCAGATGTGAAACTGAGTGCTTAATCACCTACGTGTAGAATCTTGAGATGAACTCTATCAAGTCTTTACGCTAGCATTCTATTTTCCCATACGTTTTCAAAAAATTCGAGATGTTCTAGTAAAATTTTTAAAGGTATATAATTTCGAATACTTATTCAAAAAATACTAAAAATTTTTGGCCAGTACAAGTTAACTAGTTGGTAACGCTAGAGTTAAAGTGAAGTTGGTGTGTATGGTAAGATTACATTGGCCTTGCCATGGGGTGTTACCCCACAATAATACCTTGGAGAACTGTTGTGTAGGCTAAAATTACGACGCGAGGTCTCACTGAGCGACACACGCCTATCACTGGATCACTGGCGACACTGGCTTCACCACTCGACCGATGACACACTGCCTTCCTCACTGAGCGACACACACTGCCTTCACTCACTGAGCGACAGTCATCACTACTACCACGCCTTCACTCACTGAGCGACACACACTGCTCACTCACTGGCGACACTGCCTTCACTCACTGAGCGACACACTGCCTTCACTCACTGAGCGACACACACTGCCTTCACTCACTGAGCGACACACTGCCTTCAATCACTGAGCGACACACTGCCTTCACTCACTGAGCGACACACTGCCTTCACTCACTGAGCGACACACTGCCTTCACTCACTGAGCGACACACACTGCCTTCACTCACTGAGCGACACACACTGCCTTCACTCACTGAGCGACACACACTGCCTTCACTCACTGAGCGACACACACTGCCTTCACTCACTGAGCGACACTGCCTTCACTCACTGAGCTACACACACGGCCTTCACTCACTGAGCGACACACACTGCCTTCACTCACTGAGCGACACACACTGCCTTCACTCACTGAGCGACACACACTGCCTTCACTCACTGAGCGACACACACTGCCTTCACTCACTGAGCGACACACACTGCCTTCACTCACTGAGCGACACACACTGCCTTCACTCACTGAGCGACACACACTGCCTTCACTCACTGAGCGACACACACTGCCTTCACTCACTGAGCGACACACACTGCCTTCACTCACTGAGCGACACACACTGCCTTCACTCACTGAGCGACACACACTGCCTTCACTCACTGAGCGACACACACTGCCTTCACTCACTGAGCGACACACACTGCCTTCACTCACTGAGCGACACACACTGCCTTCACTCACTGAGCGACACACACTGCCTTCACTCACTGAGGCACACACTGCCTTCACTCACTGAGCGACACACACTGCCTTCACTCACTGAGCGACACACACTGCCTTCACTCACTGAGCGACACACACTGCCTTCACTCACTGAGCGACACACACGCCTTCACTCACTGAGCGACACACACTGCCTTCACTCACTGAGCGACACACACTGCCTTCACTCACTGAGCGACACACACGGCCTTCACTCACTGAGCGACACACACTGCCTTCACTCACTGAGCGACACACACGGCCTTCACTCACTGAGCGACACACACGGCCTTCACTCACTGAGCCACACACACGGCCTTCACTCACTGAGCCACACACACGGCCTTCACTCACTGAGAAACACACACGGCCTTCACTCACTGAGCCACACACACACACACTACGTTCACTTGACTCACTGATCAACACGCTGCCTTCACTTGACTCACTGATCAACACGCTGCCTTCACTTGACTCACTGATCAACACGCTGCCTTCACTTGACTCACTGATCAACACGCTGCCTTCACTTGACTCACTGATCAACACGCTGCCTTCACTTGACTCACTGATCAACACACTGCCTCCACAATACAGTCCAGCTTCACAATGTTATGCCTCACGTTAGAATCGCTTGCTTTTGCCGTTTTAAATTTTATTATATGATTTCAGATTAAACATATTTTCTTTTCAAGATATTTAAGTTTCACTTTATCATGCTTACCGTTGGTGATTAATTCTTGTCCCGTGAAAACTCACTTGTGTGAATATGTTGGTGTAACTTGGTGATTAACACAGACGAATGTGTGAGAAAGTCAACGATACGGGGGCAACTTCAGTCCACTGGACTGAAGTCCTTGGTGGGGGAAACGTATTCTCAGTATGTGTCTTGATAACCTCATGTGTGTTTCTCCACGTGCTTTGTATTGTACATTATACTTATAGTGCCTTAAAGGAGGAACTAGATACATAATAGATTAGTACCGTCACCTGCATTTTTCGCTTATGATTTGGAGCCTCAAATTGTGACTTCGTTGTCCATCATAAGCATAAGAATTTATGTCGTTAAGAAACTGCTAGTGCCAAATTTCTGTTTGTACTGAGGTGTGAACGTGTATAGCCTCATATTTTGATAACTGCTGCAAAGTTATAAGGCACTTTTCTAGCCTTGAGTAACTTGACAGAAGGTTTTTTTATGTCTCTTCATATGTTTAAAAGTGAGAAAAGTTTAAAAGCTTTGAAGCTATGATAACAAAAATGCAAATATTAGAATTTACCTGAGGGTTTTAACTGACTTACCCGCTAATGTTGAGCTTGTACATATTCTCCCTGCCCTTCAACCTTAACAGCCTAGGCTTCATGAAAGTGATGTATTGCTCATTAGGAAGCAGCACCTCCCTATCCTCTCTCTCTCTCTTCGGGTGTACTTAGCCTTGCTTTATACTCTGAGGTAAAAATTAAAACAGGTTGAAGATGGCAAGGTGAGTAGGTAGGTTTTATTTGAGCTGCTAGGTGAGTAGGTAGGTTTTATTTGAGCTGCTAGGTGAGTAGGTAGGTTTTATTTGAGCTGCTAGGTGAGTAGGTAGTCATTAGATGATGAGACGTTGCTAGGCGAGTAAGGGATCAGTAAGTACTCTTATTTTTAAACAACGTTCGTATCTGCGGGTGGTGATGGTGAGAGTGTATCTTGTGTAGTGCGGCGACATACGATATACAATCTCTCTCTCTCTCTCTCTCTCTCTCTCTCTCTCTCTCTCTCTCTCTCTCTCTCTCTCTCTCTCTCTCTCTCTCTCTCTCCCCCCGCAGGAATAACACCGTAGGCTCCTAGGAACGTGAAAACCGCTCAGTTTCTCAGCTGCAGTATACGACTATCCGCATCTCTGACAGGTTCTACGTTTAAAGAATAGTTTCTTGTAACAAGTGTTTGTCTTCTCTTGAATTGAGAAAACTTGTTAACCAGAAGGTTTATGGAAGGAGTCGTGCCAACTCTGTTGTATGCTGTGCCACGTACAAGATGGTGGACCCTGTGCCATCAAACCCAAGCAGATGTCTGCCTGGTAAGCGGCTGCTGTCTGCCGCTTACCAAGTTGACCAAAATAATGTGAATATTTGGAGTACTAGTTTTAATATGTAAAGCCACCAGGCCCTGTGGCCTGGTGGCTAAAGCTCTCGCCTCACACGTCGAGTGTCCGGGTTCGATTCCCGGCAAGGTTAGAAACATTGGGCGTGTTTCCTTACACCGGTTGTCTATGCTCTCCATCAGTAAAATGGGTACCTGGGTATTAGTAGACTGGTGTGGGTCGCATCCTGGGACAAAGCTGACCTAATTTGCCCGAAATGCTCTGCATAACAAGGGACTTTCTATATAGTAGTATGTCACTGATGTCAGCTATGGTCTGTATACCTTGTACGTGTACTTGTAGAAATAAAGATATTATTATTATTAATATTATTATTATTCAGTTTCTTAAAGCATGTTGCTTCAAAGTGAAAACTGCTGTAAGCAAGGAATTTAAAGTAGATTTAAAAGGCAGTTAGATATAAGGTTTGTCAGGAAACAGGACAAGTGTTTCCTGACGCGGGTCTTAGTCATATGATGACCCACAGCTGGAGCTTTTGATCATCTGATCGAGGCCTTCCCCTGGCTTAACGGTCCACCCCTTTAAAAATTATGGCTGTAGTTATAACCATTAACTAAGTCTTCCCCCTCAAGGGAGGTTCCTTGACGTTGGTGAGGGGCTCTTGATCTAGGGAATTGGATCTGTGCTCCGGTTCCCTGAATTGAGCCTGAATACCTTCCATCTCCCCCCACATGCGCTGTATAATCGTACGGGTTTAGTGTTCCCCATGATTATAATAATAATAACAACTAAGTCTCCACAAAGCCCACCTTGTCTGCCACATACCACCAACTTGATTCCATGATGTTTTAACCTGGGCTCGAGTGTTTGCTTCTCTAGCACCATTACATGCCAAATTTTATACTGGTCGCTGGCGGTAAGTGTACTCCAAACTTGTTTATGTTTCTGGTGAGATTGTGTACATCGACGAACAATGTGAACTCGTTCCGCAGGTGTGCACACCTTCCAAAACAGATGTAAATATGTCGAACAATCTCATCAATTCACTATTAGCTCACTCGTGATATTTTTTTTGTTTGTCTCAAGTTTGAGCGCCGCAACGAACCCAGCACACATTAGTTTCACCTGAAGGAGGGTTCCGGGGGTCATCGCCCCCGCGGCCCGGTTCCAGGCCAGGCCTGGAGGATCAACTGGCTGCCCGCGATCTAACGTACGAACCACAACCTGACTAGTCAGGCACTGATTTGAGGAACTTGTCCAGTTCCCTCTTGAAACAGCCACAGGTTCGTTGGTAATTTCCCTTTTGCATGGAGGGAGGGCGTTGAAGAATCGGGGACCTCTGACACTTGTCATGTTCTCTCTTAGTGTACTCGTCTTTCCCCTGCTTTTTAGTGGAGGTATTTTGCACTGATTGCCAAGTCTCTTGTTCAGGTTTGGGACCAGTCCCTCCAGAACTTTCCATATGTAAATGATGTACTTTTCTCGCTACGTTCCAAGAAATACAGCTGAAGGGACTTTAAACGTTCCCAGTAGTTCAGATGTTTGAGTATATACGAGGAGTGAAAGTTCTCTGTACGTTTTCCAGCAAAGCAATCTCCGCCTACCTTGAAGGTGGTTGTTGGTATACAGCAGTATTACAGCCTGGGAAGAACAAGCATCTCTTGTCTGAAAGTTCTAGTTATCCAGCCTACCAGTTTCCTTGAGGTATCAATGGCAACTTTGTTACGATCCTGGAGTGTGAGATCTGACATTAATTCCAAGTTCTCGCACATGGGACTTTCGCTCTTCTGGTTGATATGAGCTTGTCCTCTACACCGTTAGTCTTTTATTTCCTTCATTCATCCATAGAGGAACAACTGAAACCTGTCCTCGTTCTGAGGCCTAGTAGAAGACTTGAGTTACATCCGCCTGAAGATTCACTGTCTTCGACGGATGCCACTCTCATTGAGTTTCTGGTGTCATTAGCAAAGGATGTTACGGTGTTATGACTTGTCCTCATCATTATCTGATACAAGAATGAGAAACAGAAGTGGGGCGAGTACTTGCCTTAAGGAATAGAACTTTTCATTTTGACAGCTTCCGACTTCACTTTTTTACTACTGCTCTCTGAATTCTGTTAGTTATGTTGAATATCTATATACCCACTTTAACAGTTATTGTTTTTTGCACGCATTTTGTGTGCAATCACACCGTTGTTGCACTTGTCGAACGTTTTTCGCAAAATTATTGTACAGTGCGTCTTCCAAAGCGTCTAGGAGCGCCTCGTAATGATCTAGTAGTTGTGAAAGGCAGAGCGACCTACTCTAAACCCACACCGACCTGGATTGTGCAGTTGCGATTTCATGTGATGTCAGTCTTGCTGTTTAGGACCCATTCAAAGATTTTGGTAATGCGTGAAGTTAGCTGTATTGGTCTATAGTTTTTCACAATAGCTTTACAACCACCTTTAAGTGGGGCATTTCAACTATTTCTGAGGGTTATTTGTGTATTGTGTATTTCTAATAGTATTTCTCTTATTATAATATTTATTGCTGATACTTTTCAAGCATATTAAAATAGCGTACTTGTTGTGTCTGGGGAGAAGCAGTGGTCACCATGGCGGGTGAATGTGACAGCACCCTCAAGTGTCTCCTGAGTGATGATGGTTCCTAGTAATCACCACCTCACCACCCACACTCACTACACAACATTCTCGCACCAACACTGATACTTGTCATTCACTCGGTCACTTCTAATACTTAGAACCGCGTTTTCTTGATGTGATTATTTACATTATATATATATATATGTCGTGACGAATAGGTAAAACTTGCGATTTTGGCCTAAATAGCAACGCTCTTCTTGCCTAATAAGGCAAGCAAAAATTTGCGTTTGCAATAATTTCGCAAAAATCATTCTGAACCTAACTAAAAAAAATATATATAATTTTTTTTGTTTATTATTAAATTATTGTAAATTTATCTAAAATTTATTTAGTTGGATTAGGATAAATTAAATTGCGCTTGTTATAACTAACTGAATTTTCCATGGGGAAATGGAACAATTTTTCCTCCGTAAGCCACGCGTGTCGTAAGAGGCGACAAAATGCCCGGAGGAAGGGGCTGGTAACCCCTTCTCCTGTATACATTACTAAATTTAAAAAGAGAAGCTTGTTTTTTTTCTTTTTATGTCACCCTGCCTTGGTGGGATACGACCGGTTCGTTGTAAAAAAAAAAGTATGAATAAAAATCACATGAATTTCTGCTGGCAGATAATTTAGGTGAATGATAAGCGTGGTCCTAGCACTTACTTTTTTTTTTGGGGGGGGAAGGGGTTAGCCCACTTGTTACCTTGGGTCATCCTGATGGTCTCTTTTGTCATCTGTCGTTTAGGTACTCTTTAACCCTACCCTCAACGCCATCTCTTATAATTCATTCATTAGTCTCTGGTGGGGAATGTCAGATAAAGCCCTTAGAGCATTAGAAATCTTCCTCTAGCATTAGAAATCTTCCTTACGAAGAAAGATTGAAGACCCTAAAAGCATTAGAAATCTTCCTTACGAAGAAAGATTGAAGACCCTAAAATTACATTCACTTGTAAGACGTAGAATGAGGGGAGACATGATCGAGGTATACAAGTGGAAAATGGGTATTAACAAAGGGGATATAAATAAGGTCTTGAGGATATCTCTCCAAGAGAGAACCCGCAATAATGGATTCAAGTTAGATAAGTTTAGATTTAGAAAGGATATAGGAAAGTATTGGTTTGGAAATAGGGTAGTTGATGAGTGGAACAGTCTGCCTAGTAGGGTTATTGAAGCTAGGACCTTGGGTAGTTTCAAATTTAGGTTGGATAAATTCATGAGTGAGAGGGGTTGGATTTGAGTGGGACTCGCGCATGAGTGGGTAGAATTGTCAAAGCTTATTTCTTGGGTAGCATTGAAAATTGGGTTGAGCAAATATTCTGTTAGTGGGACGGATTGTGAAGGACCTGCCTAGTATGGGCCAACAGGCCTGCTGCAGTGTTCCTCCTTTCTTATGTTCTTATGTTCTTATATATTTTAGTAATCTAGTAATACGTAGTCGATCCTTCTTAATGAATGTGTCTTTATTTCAGTGACAATTATAGAATTCCAGATACGATTTCTTGATAGTTATAGAATTCCAGACATGATTTCCCATTTTCAAGTCCTTCCTCTCAAGTAGATACCATTTTATTAAGACTACTGAATGGTCTGTCCACGTGCTGTGTATTACAATTTCTTTGCTGTTCAGTGTTCAGACACTTCAAAATTTCCTCTAGAACGTAAGACATTATGCACGTCAGTGATACTGGTATGTATTTGTTTTACTGAGTCTGTGGGTAGTAAAAACACACTACATTTTTCACCTCTTAGTCGTCTTGCATTGAAAGCCACTACGAGCACAAAACCAGTTCGTACTGTGTTCGTATTTGTCTGTGTCCTGAGCGTTTCATCTTCAAGCAAAAGTGAGATATTATATTGTTGTTTTTTAGTCTTTATGCATATTAAAAAAGGAACACTGCCAACATCTGTGGATAAGATTATTCAAGATGTTACCAGCAGATAAAAGAAATATTGGGAGAACAGAGGCAGAAGCTTTCAAGAGCAAACTGAATAATTGTCTCCTGCAAGAACTTAATCAGCCCGGTTGTGATTATTTGGGCCGGCGGGCTGCTAGGAGCAACAGTCTTGTTGACCAGGCATCAGTAGGAAAGTTGACTTCTGGCAGGGTAGGGAGGGTAGGAAAACTCTAGACCTTGTCACAGACTGGGTCGCGGGGGCGTTGACCCCCGAAACCCACTCCAGGTAAGTCACAGATAATAGCTTTTTCACGACACTTGGTCACTTTGCCGTAATGGAGAGGTGTGAACGGTATAGTAAAAAAAACCTTCCTCTTTATCTCCCCTCACCATTCCTTAAATTTTGCTGCTGGGGATTAAGGAAGGTGTCACTGCTGTTCTCCCTCCCTACTGAGGTGATCACCAGAAACCCAAGGGAGTTGGGTGGTCAGGGGGACTTTCTGGTCGCTCATTGGTTGGTACATCCAGTGGCTCTCTAACGACCCAAGTATTACTGTAGGTCGTCTACAGATTTAGGGTATACCTGGAGGGTGTTCCGGGGATCAAAGCCCCCGCGGCCCGATCCATGTTACTTCTGGCCGCATGTAATTCGACGTACGAACCACAGTCCGGCTGATCAGGTACTGACTTCAGGTGCCTGTCCAGCTCCCTCTTAAAGACAGTCAGTCGTCTATTGGTAATTCTTGGGTCCCTGACACTTATGTTGTCTCTTAGTGTACTCGTGGCGCCGCTGCTTTACATTGCGATGGGGGAAGGGGGATGTTGCATCTCCTGGCTTTTGTAGGGAGTGATTTCCGTGTGCAGATTTGGGACTAGTCCGTCTAGGATTCTCCAAGTGTATGACTGAAAGTGTACAAGTGTGTTGTTTTCAGTTTGCTCTCACCCATTACCAGCGTAATGCTGCAAGTGTCTCTTGCACTTCGTCTAAATAGGCAGTGTTTCTAAGTCTTACTCTGGGGTTGTTTACCAGGTAAGGTAAGGGGTAGTATCTGGGGAAAGTATAAAACAGTCTTTTGATAGGTTGTCTGTATGTGACTTATTTCATACTGTTTCTAAGGGCTTTTTCTGCAGTCATTGCTACATTCTTCCATTTTAGGCGTCTTAAATAGAAGTCACTAAGCCTGGGACAAGATTTTTGAGGGAATATTTAATTTGTATTATTTACAAATTTCTGCGAATTTACTTTTGGTGATTAATGTACAAGGGGAAAAAAACAACTATGGTTTTCGGTTTTTTTACTGCCAATACTTCAGCTGCGTACTTAATGTACAGATTTATTTGTTTGTAACAGATCAGCTCCATTTTGTGATTTGTTTATCCGGCGTCAGCTGATAAAATGGTTCCCCGGTATCCTTCCTTCATTGTTGTAGTTGTGTTTGAAGGTGAGTGTCGGAATAATTGTGAATATACTGCAGTAATCTTGATCACTACCGTCTCCCAAGAGGACCCAGTCACTAATAAGGATCCTGAAGTGAATATTATAATATACATGAATATGTATATAGAATGCATTAGATATAATGTGCATTGGAGCCTGTGATTAATATACATAGACCTTTAAACAAGACTTCATAAGGTTTAACCTGATAATCAAATTTTAGGTTAGTAAAGAGTGTAAATTGGCAACATTGTTGTTGTGGTGAAGTGTAGGTCAGTGGAAGTGTGTGGTGCAGTATTGTGGTGACGTGTAGGTCAGTGGAAGTGTGTGGTGCAGTGTTGTGGTGACGTGTAGGTTAGTGGAAGTGTGTGGTGCACAGTGTTGTGGTGACGTGTAGGTCAGTGGAAGTGTCTGGTGCTGACTGTTGTGGTGACGTGTAGGTGTGGTATTTTTTTTTAATTTGCTAATGCTTTATTTTGCTTATTGTCTTGTGATCTCTCGTTTAGAGTATTGTTCGGCGTTGACGGCTCCATTCAGGGCAGATAATATATCACAGCTGGAACAAATAATCATTTACAGACCACATATAGCCAATAAATCATTTAAATTACTGGAAACGCCTTAAAGTTCTAAATATGTATTCACTGGAGCGGAGGAGAGAGAAATATTTGATGATTTATGCGTGGAGAATACTTGAGGGCTTAGTCCCAAATCTGCAGAAAACCATTAGATACTGGAGACAGAGAGAGAGAGACAGAGAGACACAGACAGACAGACAGTAAAATAAAAACATTGAAAAGCAGGGATACCTTGGGCACAATAAGAGAACATTGTACTACTAACATCTGTAGTTCAGATTATTGATCTTACCAGAAGATAACAGAAACATTGCTGGGACAAGTGTAGAAGTGTTCAAGAGGAAACTAGACAAGTATATCCACGAGGTGCCAGCTCAACCAGGCTGTGATGGATATGTGGGTCAGGGCCACCAGCATCAACAGCCTGGTTGACCAGGCAAGCACCTGACAGGCTTGGCCCAGGGCCGGCCTTCCAGAGTAGAAAAACTCTTGAAACTAAAAAGTGGCAGTGTGTGGTGCTCACTGTTGGGCCATTGTACTGGAGAAGCAGAGTAGACATTAATAAAGTAATATTGTGGTTGAAGAGTTCTCCTGAGTTAACGCTCTTCGGTTAATTAACATTAGAAATGTTTTCTACGTGCCTTTGAGATATTTGTACGGCATAGTAGTAGCGTTGGTTGAGGGTAGGTCAGTGTCCCTGGCGTGAAGGTCACCAGAGGGACGCTGCAGGGGTAGTGAAGGTTCGTTGGTTGGTTGGTGGGCTGGAGGAGGAGGAGGGATGGATGGTGGGAGGGATGGATGGTGGGAGGAATGGGAGACCCGGAGGGTTTGTGGGAGGGGAGGAAAGGGTTGCCAAGAAGCACCAGCTGTGGCGACCTTGCTGGGGGAAAATCAATCCTTGTCGTGCACATAATCTTACTATCCTGTGTTGTGTTGTGCGTTCACTGTACACCAGTGTGTTGTGCGTTCACTATATACCAGTGTTGTGCGTTCACTGTACACCAGTGTGTTGTGCGTTCACTATATACCAGTGTTGTGCGTTCACTGTACACCAGTGTGTTGTGCGTTCACTGTACACCACCAGTGTGTTGTGCGTTCACTGTACACCACCAGTGTGTTGTGCGTTCACTGTAAATCACCAGTGTGTTGGGCGTTCACTGTACACCACCAGTGTGTTGTGCGTTCACTGTACACCACCAGTGTGTTGTGCGTTCACTGTACACCACCAGTGTGTTGTGCGTTCACTGTACACCACCAGTGTGTTGTGCGTTCACCATACACCAGTGTTGTGCGTTCAACATAGCAAACCATCTTCACATGATGAATAATTAAGACACACCTTCACTGTCTTGTACTCCCGATCTGTGTGTAAGGGAGCAGGGAAGGAGGTCGAGTCGTGGCTGGTGGTCCCGTTTCCCAAGCTTCCTCGTCCGTAATTGCTAGTTTCTGGTTTGAGCTCTATTTTTGTCTACTGCTGAAACTGTGTATGGAGATCCCTTCACCGCTCCACTTCCAGTTCATTCCACTTTCTTACTGTCCCGAGACTTAAAAAATACTTCCTAACATCCATCCACTGTTCTTTCCATTTATAATAGACTTCAGTGTTTATTTGAATTTCAGTAATATAATAATAATAATATCTTTATTTCTACAAGTACAGTACCTGGAAAGTACTCGATGGCCTGGTCCCAAATCTGCACACTGCCATAACAACATACTGGAGTGAGAGATATGGGAGGAAGTATAAAATAAACCCAGTGAGAAGCAGGGGAACGGTGGGCACAATAAGGGAACACTGTATCAACATCTGGGGTCCCAGACTATTCAACATCTTACCAGAAGATATCCGAAACATGGCTGGAACAAGTGTAGAAGCCTTCAAGAGGAAACTGGACAAGTATCTTCACCAGGTGCCAGATCAACCAGGCTGTGATGGATATGTGGGGCAGCGGGCCTCCAACAGCAATAGCCTGGTTGACCAGGAAAGCACCAGACGAGCCTGGCCCATGGCCGGGCTCCGAAAGTAGTGAAACTCTCGAAACTCTTCAAGGGTATATCAAAGGTATAAGTACATGTACAAGGTATACAGGCCTAGCTGATATCAATGACATAGTACTATATAGAAAACCCCTTGTTATGAAGAGCATTTCGGGCAAATTAGGTCAATTTTTGTCCCAGTTTTTGTCCTAATGTTTCCTGCTGTACAGGGGAATCGAACTCAGGACCTCAGTGTGTGAACTGTTCTAGCGATGGAGCTACGGGCCACCGTAGGCTCTCAACAGGCCAACACAGAAGACTGTTAAAGTGGCAGCAAAATCCTCTTATGGAACGAGGCGTATACGAGTAATAGGAAACAGAAAGTTTGCATAAATGGAGAGAGGTCACAAGTGGCGTTCAGATGACAGAAGAGGAAATAAAGTGACAAGAGTAAATTTGTTGACGTTACACAGAATACGCATAATAGTAGATAGCGAGGAGCGTACCAGTTAACTTTAGGAAGATTTGAACAAGCTAATGTCGTGGTCCGGAGAGTGGCAGATGTTACATGCACCAGGGAATTGTTGGTCTCTATTGTTGGCTTAGTTTATGCGAAGTTCCTGCGTTTTTATGGTAACGATAGCAGTTCATTTTCATCTTCGAGATGTAAGCTAAGGGGGGGGGGTAAGAGCTGAGTCTCCTGTGGGTAAGATCAGTCTTCTTGTAGTATCATTCTCTACTTCAGGGGCATGGTGGGTGCTAGTGACCTTGCAGGGGAATTGTCGTACATGAATGGTATTACAGTACCGACAAGATGAAAATTAGACACATGTAACATCTGGGTATCTTTATTGTAGACGTTTCGCCCTCCAGTGGCTTTATCAATACAAATTCAAGGACAAAATTGGAAGACAGTAGAAATATATACAAAATATGAGGTAATCAGTCCCTCAACCTTGGAGTTGAAGAGCACCGTAGTCGTGAAGAATCTGGAGCACAGGCAAGAAGGCTGGCGCTTATGTACGCTTATAAGCGCCAGCCTTCTTGCTTGTGCTCCAGACTCTTCATAACTACGGTGCTCTTGCACAAATAACCCGCACATAGGAGAGAGGAGCTCACGACGACGTTTCTGTCCGACTTTGATCATTTACGGTGCTCTTCACCAACTCCAAGGTTGAGGGACTGATTACCTCATCTTTTGTATATATTTCTACTGTCTTCCAATTATGTCCCTGAATTTGTATTGACAAAGCCACTGGATGGCGAAACGTCTACAATAAAGCTACCCAGGTGTTGCACATGTGTCTAATTTTCATCAGGTGAATTGTCATCTGTTGTCGGCGTCATCTTCCACGGGTCAGGGGTAGAATGATGTCCATAATATGTTGAGGCACCTCTCTCCTCCTCTTAAGGTTTTTAATGGACACATTTACTGGCGTTTAGGCAAGCGGGGTGCTTTCCCATAGTTAATGGCAGTTTGTGATTGTGGCTGCCCCTAAGCCAAGCCAGTAAGTACTCAAAGAAGATACGAACTACAACCCGATCTGTCTAACATTCTTCATTAGCAAATTGTTGAAAAAGATGATAGATGTTAATCTAAGTTGGTACCTGTGAAGTATGGGTCAGTAGGCCTGCTTCAGTATTCCTCCGTTCTTATGTTCTTTAGTTCCTTGGAGAGAAAGGGGTACATTTCTTCAGTGCAGTTTGGCCTTCCATACTTGGGTATGGCTGCCTGATCTACTCGGCCAGCTCGTTCCTGCTGTACCAGCTAAATCCTGTCCTTCACTTTGGGATACGGCTTCGCATGGGCGAATTCTAAACTTCCCTTGTTGAATGCCTCTGTCGAGTCAGGTGAACTTGGATCTCCGCCATGAGATGCTAGGCTTGAACTACCCGCTTCATGTGTACACCTGGCAACCCAGCTTACGGTGTGGTCTTCACAAGGAGAGAGAGAGAGATATAGAGATAGAGAGTTAGAGATAGAGAGATGAGGGAGGGAGGGTCTTTTGCTCATCCTGCGAGGGTCTTGTGTTTAGTGTTCAGATGCGGGCTGTTCTCCTTGATTATGGCCTTGATGTGTCTTCTGTCAGTGAGGTTGGCTTTTTTCTCCCTGCCCTCCTTGGACATCGCCCGAGGTTCATCTTTGTAGACAGTGAGTGGAGACCCCTAAGAGTGGAACCCTACTGATGATCATGGCTAATTTCCTGGAGAATTATTTTTGTTCATATTTCAGGGATAGATTTTTACTATTGTGTTACAGAGCACCATGACTTGCTTCTATAGTGTCTGAGTTCAAGGTGTTGAACGAGGAGGTTCTACTTCTCAAGGAGGAAAATACTCTGAAAATTCGCCTGGGTAAGTATAGCAATGAAGGTGAGGTAGTTTGTGTTAGTGAAGGGAAACAGGTTACCAGCAGTGATGAGCAGAGTGACAACAGTTACAAGTGGGAATTTGCAGTAAAGGAAGAAACATCAAAGTGAGGAAGGTTAAAAGAGCAGATATGAAGGTAGGAAATCGCTTTTCTGTTCTCCAGGACGGATGTACTTCAATGGTCACTGAGGATAAAGATACTACTAACTCGTCTACTAATATAGGTAGGAATGTCTTTGTGGTCGGTTTCAGTATATAATGGAATTACCTTAATAACCAAGCCATTGTCCTTGACTTTTCCTTCGCCTTTTTCATGGGGCTGAGGAATTATTAATGTTTTGTTATTGTGTTTTTATCTCATATAGAAGATACAGTGAGGAAGCGATGATGAGTGGTCGTGCAGCAGCCTAGTGTCAGTATCTTGCAGCGTCATCGGTAACGCTAACAAAACTTGTACAGTAACAAGAATTAGTGTGACAATACCGGCAGCCACTGGGGAGGTTATTAGTGTGACAATACTGGCAGCCACTGGGGAGGTTATTAGTGTGACAATACTGGCAGCCACTGGGGAGGTTATTAGTGTGACAATACCGGCAGCCACTGGGGAGGTTATTAGTGTGACAATACCGGCAGCCACTGGGGAGGTTATTAGTGTGACAATACCGGCAGCCACTGGGGAGGTTATTAGTGTGACAATACCGGCAGCCACTGGGGAGGTTATTAGTGTGACAATACTGGCAGCCACTGGGAGGTTATTAGTGTGACAATACCGGCAGCCACTGGGGAGGTTATTAGTGTGACAATACTGGCAGCCACTGGGGAGGTTATTAGTGTGACAATACTGGCAGCCACTGGGGAGGTTATTAGTGTGACAATACCGGCAGCCACTGGGGAGGTTATTAGTGTGACAATACTGGCAGCCACTGGGGAGGTTATTAGTGTGACAATACTGGCAGCCACTGGGGAGGTTATTAGTGTGACAAACTGGCACATGGAGGTATTTGATCACACCTGGCAGCCGGGAGGTTATTAGTGTGACAATACCGGCAGCCACTGAGGAGGTTAGTGTGACATATCCACTGGAGTTAGTGTGACAATACGGCAGCCACTGGGGAGGTTATTAGTGTGACAATACTGGCAGCCACTGGGGAGGTTATTAGTGTGACAATACTGGCAGCCACTGGGGAGTATGTGTGACAATACCAGCCACTGGGGAGGTTATTAGTGGACAATACCTGGCAGCCACTGGGGAGGTTATTAGTGTGACAATACCGGCAGCCACTGGGGAGGTTATTAGTGTGACAATACCGGCAGCCACTGGGGAGGTTATTAGTGTGACAATACGGCAGCCACTGGGGAGGTTATTAGTGTGACAATACTGGCAGCCACTGGGGAGGTTATTAGTGTGACAATACCGGCAGCCACTGGGGGGGTTATTAGTGTGACAATACTGGCAGCCACTGGGGAGGTTATTAGTGTGACAATACTGGCAGCCACTGGGGAGGTTATTAGTGTGACAATACCGGCAGCCACTGGGGAGGTTATTAGTGTGACAATACTGGCAGCCACTGGGGAGGTTATTAGTGTGACAATACCGGCAGCCACTGGGGAGGTTATTAGTGTGACAATACTGGCAGCCACTGGGGAGGTTATTAGTGTGACAATACTGGCAGCCACTGGGGAGGTTATTAGTGTGACAATACCGGCAGCCACTGGGGAGGTTATTAGTGTGACAATACCGGCAGCCACTGGGGAGGTTATTAGTGTGACAATACCGGCAGCCACTGGGGAGGTTATTAGTGTGACAATACCGGCAGCCACTGGGGAGGTTATTAGTGTGACAATACTGGCAGCCACTGGGGAGGTTATTAGTGTGACAATACCGGCAGCCACTGGGGAGGTTATTAGTGTGACAATACCGGCAACCACTGGGGAGGTTATTAGTGTGACAATACCGGCAGCCACTGGGGAGGTTATTAGTGTGACAATACTGGCAGCCACTGGGGAGGTTATTAGTGTGACAATACCGGCAGCCACTGGGGAGGTTATTAGTGTGACAATACCGGCAGCCACTGGGGAGGTTATTAGTGTGACAATACTGGCAGCCACTGGGGAGGTTATTAGTGTGACAATACCGGCAGCCACTGGGGAGGTTATTAGTGTGACAATACCGGCAGCCACTGGGGAGGTTATTAGTGTGACAATACTGGCAGCCACTGGGGAGGTTATTAGTGTGACAATACCGGCAGCCACTGGGGAGGTTATTAGTGTGACAATACCGGCAGCCACTGGGGAGGTTATTAGTGTGACAATACTGGCAGCCACTGGGGAGGTTATTAGTGTGACAATACTGGCAGCCACTGGGGAGGTTATTAGTGTGACAATACGGCAGCCACTGGGGAGGTTATTAGTGTGACAATACTGGCAGCCACTGGGGAGGTTATTAGTGTGACAATACTGGCAGCCACTGGGGAGGTTATTAGTGTGACAATACTGGCAGCCACTGGGGAGGTTATTAGTGTGACAATACTGGCAGCCACTGGGAGGTTATTAGTGTGACAATACCGGCAGCCACTGGGGAGGTTATTAGTGTGACAATACTGGCAGCCACTGGGAGGTTATTAGTGTGACAATACTGGCAGCCACTGGGGAGGTTATTAGTGTGACAATACTGGCAGCCACTGGGGAGGTTATTAGTGTGACAATACTGGCAGCCACTGGGGAGGTTATTAGTGTGACAATACCGGCAGCCACTGGGGAGGTTATTAGTGTGACAATACTGGCAACCACTGGGGAGGTTATTAGTGTGACAATACTGGCAGCCACTGGGGAGGTTATTAGTGTGACAATACCGGCAGCCACTGGGGAGGTTATTAGTGTGACAATACTGGCAACCACTGGGGAGGTTATTAGTGTGACAATACTGGCAGCCACTGGGGAGGTTATTAGTGTGACAATACCGGCAGCCACTGGGGAGGTTATTAGTGTGACAATACTGGCAACCACTGGGGAGGTTATTAGTGTGACAATACTGGCAACCACTGGGGAGGTTATGGTTTGACAGTAGGTCATAACATGTATCCATTAGGTCACATGTCTTAACTACTACTTGTTGGCAGTTACTGCAGGTGATAACATGACATGTTGTCATGAGGTCGCATGTCTTAAGTACTTCCTGCTGGCAGGTACTTGAAGTTCATCTGTTTTTCACACTTGTGATCGAGGTGAGAGTTCTTGTGTACTTGACATTTTTGTGCACCTGTTGTCTTCTGGACTAGTGCTTATCTCGTTATTGTTATATTTTAAATAATTGTTTCACTCGCATTTCAACTAAATATTTTCTTGAGTTGGTGTTGCCATGATTTTTGTTTTGTGTATAAATGTATATGTTTACTGATTAACGATTAAATAAAGTTTTATTCACACTTTTTTCATATTTTAGAAGTATAAGTAATGGATAGTAGTTTATTGGAAATGCCTTTCCATGGCGCACTTAGAGTGAGCCAGGTGTGGCGAAGACAAAGAAAGAAGACAAAATTAGTGACCCTAGGAACACTTGAGTTCCTCAAATTGTTCTCTTTGCAACGTAGGGGAGAAAGATGCAACATATTCTACACTTATAAAATTCTGGAGGGATTGGTCCCAAACTTGCACACTGATATCACTCCAGATAAAAGCAAAGGCTTGGCAGAAACTGCTAAATACCTCCAATGAAAAGTAGGGGCATATTGAATACATTAAGAAAAGTGAAAAGGACAAAGACTCGACACCCTCTCTTCTTGCGTAAGGGGAATTATTATAATTATAAAAAAAAAAAAAAACTTGCCCTCTTCAAGAGTTAACTTGAGTTGAAGTCATATCGTAAAGAGCCAGGTTGTGATGCCTGCGTTGCTGGTCGATCAAGCCAGCAACCAGGAGTCCTGGTCTGGGACTGAACCGCGGGGGCATGACCCTCGAAACCGATTACGGGTAAGCTACAGGTCACCGGTGTTGTCAAGAGATGACCTCCAGGGAAACTTCCTGGAACTGTAACGTAAAAGTTTTTTTTCCTCCTTCCGCCGTGCATGTTTTTATCATTGTGCTTGATACATTTCTACACGCGTCGACACACGTGTACAAGTGCTCACGCTCCGCTGATGTTGGGCCACCTTAAACATGGTAGCGAGGTTTGAGCAGCTTAGCCTGACTATGAACCCCCACCCTCCATCCTATGCCTTAAATAGCGGCGATTTACCCCCTCCCCCATTTGTTTAAGTTTGCTCACGCTCCAGACCGATGACATGCAACGATTTACAGACAGGGATTGCGGAATGTGAAAAATATTTTGATTAGATTTACTTCCGTTGAGATTGTGATTTCTGTAATATGTGAGTGAATTAGTCACGACAGTAACAGTTTGGTATTGACAGTGTTAAGTGTGATGGTGTTTGTAGCGGAATCTGTTTAAGGCGCTGAATAACCAAAAGATTTTGATTCTTTGTGAAAAAAAAAAATAGAAAAAGTGCTGACAGGGTGCTGTCGGCCTTGTGCCGTGCCGAGGCTCTGTGTACTCACCTAATTGTGGTTGCAGGGGTCGAGTCACAGCTCCTGGCCCCGCCTCTTCACTGTCGCTACTAGGTCACTCTTCCTGCTCCATGAGCTGTATCATGTATGTGTGTGTGTGTGTGTGTGTGAGAGAGAGGAGAGAGAGAGAGAGAGAGAGAGAGAGAGAGAGAGAGAGAGAGAGAGAGAGAGAGGGAGGGGAGGGGAGGGAGGGGAGGGGAGGGAGGGAGTGAGCAGCGGCAGCAGCACCACTAACACTGCAAACCTTGTCTGGCCAGCTGCTGCTGTGTACAAATGCAGATGGGACACCTGTATAACGCACAGCCGTCCACCGTCGCTGCTGCTGCTGTGTACATATGCAGATATGATGCGTATATAACGCACAACTGCCCACCGTCTCCGCCTACGCTGATTCACTCTCCTAGCGAGGCTGTCATGCATATGCAAGTTGGCGCTGTCTAACCTGCAGCAGTTTGGTGCAGCATCCGACAAACGGTACAGCCTGCTGGACCGGCCGACGGACGGTACGGGTTAGTGGAGGGGTCGAGGGAATGCGCCAGGCTGGGCAGGAGAACCAGCCAAGGAAGTAACCCAAAGTAAAGGCTACTTGATGAGTTATTGTATCTCTTGACCCTAGCCTGACCTTTATGGTGTGTGAGATGTGTGTATATATATATATATATATATATATATATATATATATATATATATATATATATATATATATATATATATATATATATATATATAATATGAGAGAGAGAATGTGACCTAACCACCATTCAAAGCAGTTCCTGATCAGTCAGGTTGTGCTGACTAGGCCAGACAGCTCTTGCACACGCGACCACTTGTTACCCTGACTGACAAGGTCATGAACCACGAGGGCAGGTCTGGCGCCGGTGCTCGGGGACCATGATATCTGAAAATATCAAGAGGTAGGCAGTAAACAGACAGTTTACTTGGAAAGGTGGTGGTGGCTTGGTATAGCATGCCAGTGGTGGGTATCAGTGGTCCAGCAACCACTGGTGTACCAGTGATGGGTATCAGTGGTGTAGCAACCACTGGTGTACCAGTGATGGGTATCAGTGGTGTACCAATGATAGGTATCAGTGGAGGGTACACAGTGTGGTGTGACCACATTGAGCAGTCACGTACACGGACGGTGTGGTCTGGTCACTGAACAGTCATGTACACGGTATGCGCTCACACTGAGCGGTCATGTACAGGGTGTTGTGTAAGCAGTGATATACACTGTGTGGTACTGCTACACTGAGCGGTCACGTACAGGGTGTTGTGGCCACACTGTGTGGTGTGTGGCTAGACTCCAGCAATAGTTCATTACGGAAACTTGAGTACTCACCTATTTGTGATTGCAGGGGTCAAGTCATAGCTCCTGGCCCCGCCTCTTCACTGATCGTTACTAGGTCCTCTCTCTCTCCCTACTCCATAAGCTTTATCAAACCCCGTCTTAATATAAAACTATGTATGGTTCCTGCCTCCACTACGTCACTTTTCAGACTACTCCACTTCCTGACAACTCTATGACTGAAGAAATACTTCCTAACATCACTCTGACTCATCTGGGTCTTCAACTTCCTTGTTTCTGTGTCCCATCTCTGGAACATCCTGTCTGTCTACCTTCGCATAAAAAAAACATACCACGGGCGGGGATAGAACCCGCGATCAGCTGGCCCAGTGGCTAACGCTATCGGTCTGGAGTTTTATGACTTTGATCGCGGATTCTATCCCTGCCCGTGGTATGGTTTGTTTGCAATCGTGTCATTACACCTTCTCATATTGTGACTGCTGCCACGGAGCAGCGGCACACTAAACTCCTGACACAGCTGTTTACTTGGTTTGTCACCACGTAATGTAGAGTATCTAGTTCACATGCTTCCATAATCCAAGCTTCTCACCTGTCATGCTGCGCTGTCACCCACGCGGTTTTACCACTTTATTTGTTATGTAGGGAGGGGAAGAGGTTACCTTGATGCTGGTGTCATTGTTTGGCCTCAGAATCAGACCTACCCTTCCTTTCCTCGGATCAGATATGGTTATCAAGTGTTCCTCAGGCGCTGTTCGACTCTACGGGGTCACCATTGGCAGATGTTTCATGAGTTAAGTTTGTTTATATGTTGATCAGCTGCTGCGCGGTGAACGTAGCTGCACTTACACTGTGTGTAAATATTGACGGTGTTACGTGGAGCAAATGTGTGACTTAATAGGTAATGTTGGAGCAGCGAGAGTTAGGTAAGACTCTGGTTAATGTGAGGTAAGTGATGCTGGGGTTGTGGGTTAGGTAAGACTAGTTGAGGTAAGTGATGCTGGGGTTGAAGGTTAGGTAATATTAGGTAAGTGATGCTGGGGTTGTGGGTTAGGTAAGACTCTGGTAATATTAGGTAAGTGATGCTGGGGTTGACCTTGGGGCTCTCACACACTTCATGCATCATTCACACCATTAAGACAGTCAAAAATATCTGAAGTAGACTATTTGTGGAGAGTGTCAAGTGTTGGAGGTGGAGGATGGAAGTGATGGAGGGTACGTCAAGGTTGTGGTGGTGTGTTGGAGGGTTCGTCAAGGTTGTGATGGAGGATGATGACGGGGTGTGTTGGAGGGTTCGTCAAGGTTGTAGTGATGGAGTAACGATGGTGCCGCCTCCACTGCATCCTTGGCCAGCCTCTACTGGCTACAGTTCTTGCTGTCGTGGTCACCACCTCCCAGTCTTCAGAATGTCTCTCTCAGTCGTCAGGGAAACACAGTAGATCCTCGTAAAACACAGTAGTTTCATTCCTGAGAACGGTGTGTGACTCACAACAGTGTTAAGCGAACTGAAAAACATGTGGGACGAGAAGCTTATATTCCTGATACTTTGATAAAAAAAAATAAGTTTCGTGATTCGACCAAAAAAAAAAAAAAGTTTTCCATTCCTTACATTGTAGTAATCGTTGAGTGTTGATGGTAAAGTGCGTGGACAGGGTTGATGTGGTCCTGTACAAACATGTGGCAGACAGTATCAACTATTTCCTTACCAGATTGTACCAATGATTGGTGTTTCTTGATACACAAGTGTTGGTAGTTAGTGGACCTGTACAGCACCTGCTCAGACGTGTAGCAGGAAGTTATCATTTACCGACATCGGTAAGAGTAAGCCACATTTCCTTACTAAATTCTATCCTTGGTTGCAGTTGCATGTTGATATGCAGGTGCGGGTAGAGATGTGTACAGTACTTGTACCAACGTGTGACAGGCAGTATCAGCTGTCATAATAATCTTCTACCATCGGTAAAATTAAGCCACATTTCCTCACCAAATTGTACAAAACAAACTGAAGGAACTCGCCTCATCTATACCAGTCAAACGTATTTATATTGAAAATGAAAACCTTTGCGAAAGTAACGAAGAAAAAATGTACCAGTATTATACAGTAATAAAATGGTGTCTGAGGTTATTAAGGGCTATGACTCCATGCTCTTGTAGAGTCCTGTTGCCAGTGGTGCGCATGCTCGATACGGCATATACTGTGGCAGCCCTATAAACCCCAAAGACAAACTTGTTTCATGGCGGCACCGCAATATTATTCCACTTCCTCGTTTGATTAGTTTTTTTCACACAATTATCAGTCACCAACATATTTAACAATTTATAAATACAGCTGGGGTAGGTAAATGACAGTTAAAGGCTAGAGAATGTGTAATTATAATGTTACTACCTGTTGTGCACCGCCTTCCAGTTATTTTCCTCTACCGTTACAGTGGCGTGCTGTACGGTCGTCCTCCCGTGTTACACGAAAACGGGTCACAAAATTTCACTCGTGTTGTAATGAAGTGTTGCTTGATTGCGTGTTATTCGAATAAGAGCTATTAAGAAACACACGGGGAAGTAAGTGTAAATATACAAGATATAATCCCTTCCCATTTTTCCCAACGGTGGGTCACCTTAACATGGTGATGGCGTCGTTTGAGCAGCTTAACCTGATAAAGACCCAGCCTCCATTCTTATTTTAGCTTTAGTGGGGATTTTTTTTCCCCATTCGTTAAATTTTGCTCCAGTGGATTGTGGAAGGGCTTGTGTTGCTCATCCTTGTTCTCGCAAAATTGCAATTTTGAGGTAGTCCGCAACACCCAAAGGGGATTGGATCGTGATTGAACTCGAGTATAGCGTCTTTTATAATGGAGCCAGTGGAAGGATTGGAGCGATGCAGCAGTTGTAGACGTGGTAGCATGTGAGCAGGGGCCATTAGTGGAAGAAGGTAAGGCCCAGAAAGTGGGCTAGAGATTTTTACAATAGTTATAGACGAGGATGTCTGCAATACTGTTGTTAAATCTCTGGCCTACCTTCAGGGTCAGATTTACTTCTACTAGTTGTCCCCGCCCACGTCATTACGTCCACAATTGGTACATCGCTCACTCCTTCCATTGGCTTGTATATAGAAGGCTTCATTCTCATGTTTGTATTAGACCAATAAAGCCCCTGGTGGGCGAAACGTCTATCAGTAGAGATACCCAGGTATTTGCACATGTTATTCTTCAACTTCAGTATTTTTATACCTTTGAACTAAAGATACCTGGAGTGTATGTTTTGTGTGCCCTGGAAGCTGTGTAACAGTTACACATCTTTCATTAATCTTGTAACTATATACGTAGTTACAAGATTAATCTTGTAACAACTTACATAACTTTTTCATTATTTCAATTTCCGTAACCCAGCAATGAGTGAAATTTGTGAATGACATAATTCTCTTGAAATGTTAACAGAAACTCAAACTTTTGCAGTTCCCACGGCTACATTATGCTGACAAAGTTTGAGAATTTACAAAACTGCTTTGACAGGAAGTAAATTAGATAACTTTAAACGAAAATTGAAGAAAATGAGAAAATACTCACATTTGGCTATCTAGATAGATTCAATCATCCGGAAACTAAGGGAGACAGGAAGACCCAAAACAAGAACCTTAGAACAAGAACCTTAAAACAAGAACCTTAGAACAAGAACCTTAAAACAAGAACATGCCGGGAGTAAACTACTACGTGGGAGTGTAATCATATTTCTTATTGAGCAAAACACACAATATAATGGAACTCAAAAGTGCTAGAAGCATTAATTTCATTTAAGAGCAACCTGGCTGGACAGACTAGACCGAGATTAGCGTACGGAGGATTGAGTCTCCAAACAACACAACCTCGAACAATATCTTCTCCAGACTGAGGGACTGACCACCTGAAATCCTTTTTCTCCAAAGTTGATGGACTGATTACATCATCTTTATTTCACTACTACACCTATTTCCTCTGTATTTGACTGAAGAAGTCTATTGTGTGGGCGAAACGTTTCATCAATAAAGATACCCAACTGTTGCACATGTGTCTTGATCTGATCGCGGGTTCTAACCCCCGCCCGTAGTATAGTTTGAAAAGCTAATCCGTATATGAGGCAAGTTAGTGTGATAGTTACAACACTGTAGCTCTAACATTGTTGGTGTGATAGTTACAACACTGTAGTTGTAACATTGTTAGTGTGATAGTTACAACACTGTAGTTGTAACATTGTTGGTGTGATAGTTACAACACTGTAGTTCTAACATTGTTGGTGTGATAGTTACAACACTGTAGCTCTAACATTGTTGGTGTGATAGTTACAACACTGTAGTTGTAACATTGTTGGTGTGATAGTTACAACACTGTAGCTCTAACATTGTTGGTGTGATAGTTACAACACTGTAGTTGTAACATTGTTGGTGTGATAGTTACAACACTGTAGTTGTAACATTGTTGGTGTGATAGTTACAACACTGTAGTTGTAACATTGTTGGTGTGATAGTTACAACACTGTAGTTGTAACATTGTTGGTGTGATAGTTACAACACTGTAGTTGTAACATTGTTGGTGTGATAGTTACAACACTGTAGTTGTAACATTGTTGGTGTGATAGTTGCAACACTGTAGTTCTAACATTGTTGGTGTGATAGTTACAACACTGTAGCTCTAACATTGTTGGTGTGATAGTTACAACACTGTAGTTGTAACATTGTTGGTGTGATAGTTACAACACTGTAGTTGTAACATTGTTGGTGTGATAGTTACAACACTGTAGTTGTAACATTGTTGGTGTGATAGTTACAACACTGTAGTTGTAACATTGTTGGTGTGATAGTTACAACACTGTAGTTGTAACATTGTTGGTGTGATAGTTACAACACTGTAGTTGTAACATTGTTGGTGTGATAGTTACAACACTGTAGTTGTAACATTGTTGGTGTGATAGTTACAACACTGTAGTTGTAACATTGTTGGTGTGATAGTTACAACACTGTAGTTGTAACATTGTTGGTGTGATAGTTACAACACTGTAGTTGTAACATTGTTGGTGTGATAGTTACAACACTGTAGTTGTAACATTGTTGGTGTGATAGTTACAACACTGTAGTTGTAACATTGTTGGTGTGATAGTTACAACACTGTAGTTGTAACATTGTTGGTGTGATAGTTACAACACTGTAGTTCTAACATTGTTGGTGTGATAGTTACAACACTGTAGTTGTAACATTGTTGGTGTGATAGTTACAACACTGTAGTTGTAACATTGTTTGTGTGATAGTTACAACACTGACTCAATTACAAACAATATCGGAGTTGCAGCAAAACCGTGATTTCAACAAACTACCGTGGTTGCAATAAATACCTGGGTTGCAACAATACCGGATTTCAACAAATACCGTGGTTTCCCCATTACCTGGGTTGCAACAGTACCGGTGCCACAGTTTCCATTCACATACGGGACATTGCCACAATACAGGAAAATCTTTCTGCCATTACTGGTGATCCTGGAAAGTCTTACCGTCATTACTGGTGATCCTGGAAAGTCTTACCGTCATTACTGGTGATCCTGGAAAGTCTTACCGTCATTACTGGTGATCTTGGAAAGTCTTACCGTCATTACTGGGGATCCTGGAAAGTCTTACCGTCATTACTGGTGATCCTGGAAAGTCTTACCGTCATTACTGGTGATCCTGGAAAGTTGCTATCATTACTGGTGATCCTGGAAAGTTGCTATCATTACTGGTGATCCTGGTAAATCTTGCTGCCATTACTGGTGATCCTGGTAAGTCTTGCTGCCATTACTGGTGATCCTGGTAAGTCTTGCTGCCATTACTGGTGATCCTGGTAAGTCTTGCTATCATTACTGGTGATCCTGGTAAGTCTTGCTATCATTACTGGTGATCCTGGTAAGTCTTGCTATCATTACTGGTGATCCTGGTAAGTCTTGCTGCCATTACTGGTGATCCTGGTAAGTCTTGCTGCCATTACTGGTGATCCTGGTAAGTCTTGCTATCATTACTGGTGATCCTGGTAAGTCTTGCTATCATTACTGGTGATCCTGGTAAGTCTTGCTGCCATTACTGGTGATCCTGGTAAGTCTTGCAGAAATTACTGGTGATCCTGGTAAGTCTTGCTGCCATTACTGGTGATCCTGTTAAGTCTTGCTGCCATTACTGGTGATCCTGGTAAGTCTTGCTGCCATTACTGGAAATCCTGGTAAGTCTTGCTGCCATTACTGGTGATCCTGGTAAGTCTTGCTGCCATTACTGGTGATCCTGGTAAGTCTTGCTGCCATTACTGGTGATCCTGGTAAGTCTTGCTGCAATTACTGGTGATCCTGGTAAGTCTTGCTGTCATTACTGGTGATCCTGGTAAGTCTTGCTGTCATTACTGGTGATCCTGGTAAGTCTTGCTGTCATTACTGGTGATCCTGGAAAGTATTATTGTCATTACTGGTGATCCTGGTAAGTCTTGCTGTCATTACTGGTGATCCTGGGAAGTGTTATTGTCATTACTGGTGATCCTGGTAAGTCTTGCTGTCATTACTGGTGATCCTGGTAAGTCTTGCTGTCATTACTGGTGATCCTGGGAAGTGTTATTGTCATTACTGGTGATCCTGGAAAGTATTATTGTCATTACTGGTGATACTGGGAAGTGTTATTGTCATTACTGGTGATCCTGGGAAGTGTTATTGTCATTACTGGTGATACTGGGAAGTGTTATTGTCATTACTGGTGATACTGGGAAGTGTTATTGTCATTACTGGTGATCGTGGTGGTCCTGCACATAACATGGATGCAGGAGTCACCAACTGTGATAATTTACTGTTATTACAAGTGTGCTGAGGGACCCCCACACTAATGAAGGTACCAGACGTTAAGGATATGTAGGTAGGTAGCAGTATACCCACCAGCTGCTCTCGTGTTGGTATACCAGTGCACGCACATGCCAGTCAGATGTGTAACCAGTGAACCCACATTCCAGTCAGATGTGTACCAGTGAACCCACATGTCAGTCAGGTGTGTACCAGTAAACCCACATGCCAGTCAAGTGTGTAACCAGTGACCCCACATGCTAGTCAGATGTGTAACCAGTGAACCCACATGCCAGTCAGATGTGTAACCAGTGAACCCACATGCCAGTCAGGTGTGTAACCAGTGAACCCACATGCCAGTCAGGTGTGTAACCAGTGAACCCATATGCTAGTCAGGTGTGTAACTGGTGCACGCACATGTTAGTCACATGTGTTACTGTACATTGATATACTCATGTTGTTGTGGTTGCTGAGACTTCTTGACTCCATCTCGTGTCTCTTACACGCCGGCTTTTATTCATTCCCGGTCAACTGTGTACAGAATTCGCCTGCTCGAGCGTTCGGTGTAGTGCGGTAGGTTGGAAGGGGTGTGGCAGCTCATATAGATGTGCCAAAAAAATAATCTGCTACTTGGCACATAAGTGGGACTCAGCATTATCAGAGCCAGTGCCAGGGTCTATGAGAGAGAAAGCTGAGGGTGATAGAGCAAGGCGGGGAGGAAACCTAAGATGCGATAGGGCGAGGATGGGGGGAGAAGACAGGTGAGAAAGTATAAGTGGAGAAGAGAGACGTTAGGGAGAAGAGTGAGTGGAGGGTCTCTGCTACACCATCACTTAAACACACTTTCCTTTTGCGTTATTACAGAATGTAGTTTATATGTAATAAAATATTGTTGAGAACAAAACAAAGGCGCTAACATGCAGTGTATTTTTTGCACACTGATCCTAATGCTTACTGACTACATAACTAGATAGGTTTTTTTATGTACAAAATTGAGGTAGTGAACAATAGTACAATTTTAGGTATGCATTAATACAAAGAAGACAGGTAACTACTAAACGAAAATAGTACAATTTAAGGTATGCATTATTTTTTAAAATTAATTCAGTGATCTTAAGTTAATTAGGATTCTTAAGCAGTTTCAGATTGGCTGTCATGAGGCTGTGGAATGATGATAGTAAATGGTGAACAAAAGGCACGTTTTAAATATAACCACAATACAGGAAATAACTGAAATCATAATGCACAACAGAAGCGTAATTATCATTATAAATCATCATCATTATCAAGGAGGATTTGATGGTTGGAGGTGGGTTGGGAGGGAGTTAACACCACCGCCGCCGTCGCCACCACCACCACCACCACCACCACCACCACCACCGCCACCACCGCCACCACCCCGCCACCACCACCACCACCACCACCGTTGTGACACAGACGCTCCATACCTAATTTAATTTTGCTAGTGAGAGGAATATTGTATTGTGGATGGCAATACCTCGTCCACTGTGCTTTCGCTCCCTGTATTTTTCTTTTATTACTCTATTTATACCTTTGATATACCTTTGAAGAGTTTCGAGAGTATCTACTCTCTGAGCCCGGCCATGGGCCAGGCTCGTCTGGTGCTTGCCTGGTCAACCAGGCTGTTGCTGCTGGAGGCCCGCTGCCCCACATATCCATCACAGCCTGGTTGATCTGGCACCTGGTGAAGATATTTGTCCAGTTTCCTCTTGAAGGCTTCTACACTGGTTCCAGCCGTGTTTCGGATATCTTCTGGTAAGATGTTGAATAGTCTGGGACCCCGGATGTTAATACAGTGCTCCCGTATTGTCCCCACCGCACCCCTGCTCCTCACTGGGTTTATTTTACACTTTCTCCCATATCTATCACTCCAGTATGTTGTTATGGCAGTGTGCAGATTTGGGACCAGGCCCTCAAGTACTTTCCATGTATATATTATCATGTATCTCTCTCTCCTCCGCTCCAATGAGTACATGTTCAAGACTTGAAGGCGTTCCCAATAATTTAGATGTTTCAATGGCTCAATGTGAGCCGTAAACGATCTCTGGATTTGTTCAGCTCTGCTATTTCTCTGCCCTGAACGGGGCCCGCTCATGTCTCTTCTAATCTCTCTCTCTCTCTCTCTCTCTCTCTCTCTCTCTCTCTCTCTCTCTCTCTCTCTCTCTCTCTCTCTCTCTCTCTCTCTCTCTCTCTCTCTCTCTCTCTCTCTCTCTCTCTCTCTCTCTCTCTCTCTCTCTCTCTCTCTCTCTCTCTCTCTCTCTCTCTCTCTCTCTCTCTCTCTCTCTCTCTCTCTCTCCTCTCTCTCTCTCTCTCTCTCTTCCCTCTTCTCTCTCTCTCTCTCTCTCCTCTCTCTGATTCTCTCTCCTCTCTTCTCTCTCTCCTCTCCTCTCTCTCTTCTATCTCTCTCTCTCTCTCTCTCTCTCTCTCTCTCTCTCTCTCTCTCTCTCTCTCTCTCTCTCTCTCTCTCTCTCTCTCTCTCTCTCTCTCATATAAAGTAGAGAAGGAGTAGTCTGCAAATAAAACCAGACCAAGAAATTGTGTAGAGAATCAGTACCAGATGTTAGAACAAATCACTATATACTGCAGACACTACACGCTTCCCAATAATTTCTAACTCAAACACTCCCGACATGTGATGTAAATGGCTTAGAAAACCCACAAGTTGAAGAATGAGACACTTGTGCAACATTTGGAAATATTTATTGAGGAAACGTTTCGCCAGCCTTTAGTTTCTTGAGTCCAAGTCACGCCTCAAGCCTATGATGACATCCCTCGCTAAATATCAAAAATGGCCTCGCTGCAACACCCACTCCTCTTCCTCCAACCACTTCTTCACCTGTTATCTCCCTCCCTTCACCCGGCACTGGATTGTCTTAACGTAGTGGTGTGGTTTGAGTGGCTTATCTAACACCCCTCAAGAGTAGCTCTTCATCCAAGGAATTTTACGTGACCTTGCCTTCCTTGGAGTGAACCTGATTGTTTCTCATTTTCCAAGGCTCTTAAAGGTTTAGCGCACTCATTATTGTAATAAATAATTTTCTGATTGTGAATGGTAGTGAACGACTTACAGTTTTAGACTGTTCGTACATTCTTAGGAAAATATAAATAAATAGAAATACCTAACATTATCACGGTGTATTTTTTTTATTATTATTCTTAACACATCGTCCGTTACCCACTGAGGGAGGGTGACCCACAGTGTTAATCACCAGCACATAGGTAGGTCCAACAAGAAGTATGGCGCAGCTCCTGGTACTGTTGGTATAACTGTACTTCACTGTCACCCTGAGTGAAGTGTTTAGAATAAGCACTTGAATAGAAGCAGATGATTTAAGTGCCTCAAATTGAACGTCGATCATGACACCCGTGGTATAATAGAACGTCGATCATGACACCCGTGGTATAATAGAACGTCGATCATGACACCCGTGGTATAATAGAACGTCGATCATGACACCCGTGGTATAATAGAACGTCGATCATGACACCCATGGTATAATAGAACGTCGATCATGACACCCATGGTATAATAGAACGTCGATCATGACACCCGTGGTATAATAGAACGTCGATCATGACACCCGTGGTATAATAGAACGTCGATCATGACACCCATGGTATAATAGAACGTCGATCATGACACCCATGGTATAATAGAACGTCGATCATGACACCCATGGTATAATAGAACGTCGATCATGACACCCGTGGTATAATAGAACGTCGATCATGACACCCATGGTATAATAGAACGTCGATCATGACACCCATGGTATAATAGAACGTCGATCATGACACCCGTGGTATAATAGAACGTCGATCATGACACCCATGGTATAATAGAACGTCGATCATGACACCCGTGGTATAATAGAACGTTGATCATGACACCCGTGGTATAATAGAACGTCGATCATGACACCCATGGTATAATAGAACGTCGATCATGACACCCATGGTATAATAGAACGTCGATCATGACACCCATGGTATAATAGAACGTCGATCATGACACCCGTGGTATAATAGAACGTCGATCATGACACCCGTGGTATAATAGAACGTCGATCATGACACCCATGGTATAATAGAACGTCGATCATGACACCCGTGGTATAATAGAACGTCGATCATGACACCCGTGGTATAATAGAACGTCGATCATGACACCCGTGGTATAATAGAACGTCGATCATGACACCCGTGGTATAATAGAACGTCGATCATGACACCCGTGGTATAATAGAACGTCGATCATGACACCCGTGGTATAATAGAACGTCGATCATGACACCCGTGGTATAATAGAACGTCGATCATGACACCCGTGGTATAATAGAACGTCGATCATGACACCCGTGGTATAATAGAACGTCGATCATGACACCCGTGGTATAATAGAACGTCGATCATGACACCCGTGGTATAATAGAACGTCGATCATGACACCCGTGGTATAATAGAACGTCGATCATGACACCTGTGGTATAATAGAACGTCGATCATGACACCCGTGGTATAATAGGCATGAACCCTCAACCATCACACGAGCCAGTGTACCATCACACTGACCCAACTGTTAATAATACGGTGAACTCATCTCTTTCAGATTTGTGATGTAAGAGGAGGAGTTGACAGCGATGGAACACTACACACGGAATGGTTGAGTTACTCAAGTAACGAAGCTATTCACAGGATACCAAGTTATTAAGAGTGGCTACTCAGACCTTTTGTCACAGTCCAAGTAGCGTGTTTAAATCCCTGGATGTTGTCCTGGCGGCACACTCAGACCACTCGGGCTGGGGGAGAAAAGTACACACATCGGTTACCCTCACAAGTAGTTCACTCGGTAAGCTGAAGGTATAGACACATGGGTGAGAGAAAATAAGTAACACTTTGTTAAATATCTATCGTACTATAAAATCGGGACATGTAACAGATGCAAGATTTAGAGGTTTTGCCGCCGAAGTGGCTAGTTTATTGTGCACCCTATATTCATCCTGTGGACGGTAGAGCAACAGCATATGGATACACAAAAGGCCTAGGAACTAGGCCCCAAACGGGTTTACAGGAGTGAGTCTGGATTTATATTTACAGTACATTTGTTACAAACAAGTTTAGAAAATTTGCTTAATATGTCTGGTATCTTACTTTCATCAATGATATATCTCTACATATTATATAGGCTATTATCTATCTCTATATTCCCTCAATAAGTGGACAATTAAGCACATAGTGTTCAAGATGTGACCATAGTGTTGGCCACACTTTTATTTTGCCTTGGTCGTCGTCGTGTGTGTGTGCGCGCGCGCGTGCGTGCGTCAAATTGCCAAAAGTACTTCAGCTACAAGAAACAGATAACAAAAAATCACATAGCACAGGAATGGAAACTCCCTATTGTAAGGAAGCCTAGTAGTAAAGTTACTCCTTTCGCCTTGTAGTAGGTAGGTAAGCTTCGTCAGGAAACAGGACAAGTGTTTCCTGAAGCGGGTCTTAGTCAGATGACCCGCCGTTGGAGCTTTTGGTCATCTGACCGAGGCCTTCCGCTGGCTTACCGGTCCACCCCTTTAAAAATTATGGTTATATTTATAACCATAAATATGGTTAAGTTATGTACCCGGGTAGCAACAATTCACCTACTTATACCCCAGAGTGTTAGTGTTAAGAGAGGGTGGAAGGCGGCGCGAGAGTCTGCATTGCTCTCAAACAAGTGCTTCAGCGCTCAAACGATCCACACCACAGTCATACTCGCAAGCAAACAAAATTATGTACATACAAGTAACTTTTCTTTTGCATTGAGAGCTCAACATCTCTCCTTCCTTCCTATTAGTTTATATTGTGGGAATTGTACCCACGAGTTAAATTTTGACAGCCAATCACACTCCATACTAACGTGACAAGCAGTGCTTGTCACGTGACCACCAACGTGACAAGCAGTGCTTGTCACGTTGGTGTGGAGTGTGGGAACTAATCACAGAGTAGAGATTTCTTTTTATTCTCCAGCCTGTAGTTTCCCACTCCTTTCTTTCTGCATTTCAGCTCTGCTCTTTCTCTTCCATATCGCGTAACATGTCTGTCTATTCTCCACCTTTCTTAATTCATCTACAGAAGCGACTCCTAATAACCTGAACATTGATCTGTCGTGGCAGACACAAACCTAGACTCGGCCTGGCTACTCGTTGTTGATACCACTGACTGGTGTGAAAAAAATGCAGATGGCATAAACAAAAGTGATAAACAGAAAGAAACTATAGCAGAAGATAACCCAGGTATAATCGTAAAATATATATATATATATATATATATATATATATATATATATATATATATATATATATATATATATATATATATAGAGAGAGAGAGAGAGAGAGAGAGAGAGGGAGGGAGGAAGGAAAGAAAAAGAAAATCATAAAACAAAGAGGGGGAGGAGGTGGGGTAGCACTCCAAATAAAAAAGAAGTGGGGCTTTGAGGAATTGTCAAACTTGGAAACAGGGTGGATCAAATATTACATTGCACTGACAGTAACGACTGGATGGGTTATAGTGGTTGTCTGAACAAGGGAAGAGTATGACGAGTACAGCAGAGACAATAAATATAGAGAAAGCAGCAGAGGAAGGAAAGACAAAAGCAAAATTCCTGATTCTGGGGTAATTTAACCACAAAAATATCAATTGGGAGAACTGAGACGCACGTGGGGGACCGGAAACGTAGACTAGCAAAATTTAGGGAAAGTATCGATAAGGAACTTTGAGTCAACATATAAAGATAACGATGAGAATGAGATGCAAAGATGAACCAGCGAGACTAGACCTTGTCACATGAAGGGAGCACGATATAGAGTATGTAGAATATGAAAGCTCACTGGAAACCTGCAACCATTCTTTATCCGAGACATCTGTGTAGACATCTGTTAAAGAAAATGATGAGGAAGTGATCATTATTTAAGAACAATCAACCGTATGTTTCTGGCAGCATGAACCATGATTAGCATTGTGCTCAGTGAGAGCAATTCCATTTTCGAATTCACAAGAGCAGCGTCGAGATCCCATTCAGAGTCTTTACAAGAATCATAGTGACGTTAAAAAGTATTTTAGTCTCAAGATGGTTAAAAATACAGCGATCTAATGTGATGCTTATAATCTACAAACAAGTTACAGAGCATCTACGGTAAATCCCAAGAAGTCATGAGTCGGTTATGCAAGGAGCAGAGTATTGACCCTCGCAAATATGAATCGATTAACAAATACCCATTAACCCCTAGCACCCTTTCCCTAGTATCAATCCCATCTCCCAAAGCTTTCCTCTTTAGCTCTTCTTCCATCCAGAGATCCCTTCACCTTCACCCCGAGTCCCATCCTGAGCTCTCCCTTTCCCGTCCTTCCTGATGAGCTAGTTTCCTTCACGACCCTTATCCTCCTTCGTTCTATCCCAACTTTCCTTACTTACATGCCTCTTGCATCTTCCCTTTATCCAGCATGCTTCGGAGGACGCTTATTGCTTGTTTCCTCGTGTAATAACCACTACACTTCCACAAACATGTCCTGGGTGAAGTTATCCTACAAGTTTTAACTAGATACTACCAAACAATAATAATATAAGTGAAAGTATAAATTAACCCGAGAGACTACTTACGGAAGATATGTTGCCTTACTCTCAAATGTCAGATGGTAGATGCAGCAATCTTGCAGAATACTGCGCTAATTCGTATCGGGAATCTTGCAAAATTTTGTATAAAGAGTGTCAACTCTGGTCTGATGTGTTTAGTCATCTCTAGTTAAGTGAAAAGTTTGGGGCATTAAAAATAGGTTAGACAAGTACTTAGAGTGATGAGAGTTGGGTATGAATAGGATTAACACAGAAAGCGTTAATAGGTAGCCATGGCAAATGGACAACTTGCTTGAGTGAGGAGGGGAAGGGGGATTGGATTTGAGAAAGACATGCCAAGTATGGGCAGTTAGGCCTGTTGCGGTGTTCTCCATTCTAGTTGTCTTGTTAATCAGTGAAGTCTTACAAAATCCTGCGCTAGTCAGCTCAGTGTGGCTGGCGAATTTGTTGTCCATGGCTGGAGCGACAGCAGCATCTGGCCCGGGTCACAACCCCCTTAACACATTGCATTTTCTCCGTCCCGGCGTTTGCTAACCCGGGATTTACTGGAATTGCCTTTATCTTCCGCTCCCTCGCCAAAATTCCAAGGACGCTCATCAGTATTCCGGTTCTTTCTTCCTTTCGTCCTCCAGATAATGTTATTTTTTTTCGTCTGAACGTTCGTTTTACCTTTTTTTTTCCTGCTCATGAATACCCAATGTTTTCTTGGTTCAGTGTTCCATCGGTGAGGGTTTCTGTTGCTCTATCCATGGATAGTTTTTGTTTATCCACTGATCTGTCCCTTCATACTTTCAGTCTAGCTGCTGCTCCGTTCTTTATGTATTCTTTTCACTCGTTCTTTGTTTAACTATTCTTTGCAACCTTTCTTTGTTTATTCTTTGCGATCTTTCTCTGTTTATTCTTTGCGATCTTTCTTTGTTTATTCTTTGCGATCGTTCTTTGTTTGGATATTCTTTCCACATGTTCTTAGTTGAGCTTTCCATCCATTGTTTAAGTGTTTGTCTTTTGGGTGTCATTGTGGTGTATAGACCAGTTGTGCTACACTGGGGCTGCAGGTGGGTGCTTCTCACCAGAGGTCACCACTGTTTACTGCTGCTTGCTTCTTCAAGGTCAGATGCGCTCAATCTTCAGGCCCATTCATATCTTGCTGCTGCTGCTATTGTTATTGTTGCTGCTGCCTCTGTTGTTGCTATTATTATTGTTGTTGCTACTGTTGTTGTTGCTGCTGCTGCTGTTGCTGCTGTTGCTGCTTCGCTTCCATCATCCTTGCCCTTGTCGCCGTAATTTATTGCTCTACTTGTTTTTGAGGAAATATTCTAGGTGAGGAATACATGCAGAAGCGCCTTAGTAAATAACAAGGTTTTTTGAATAAACCAAATATAGTTCATTTATGTCCTTGTCTCATTGCAAAGTTGTATCTTCCAGGAAAAGATTACTTGAGTACACTCGCTAAGTATGGATTATTTAGCAGCAAAAAAAAACTTGAAAATTTAATTGTGGTATTCTAGCTTTTGTATTATGACGATGACTTTACCTGTGCTTTGGCTGTGACTGGTAAAGAGTGCTTCTGAGGAGCTGCAGCCCGGCCAGAAGCCAGGCTTGCCTGGTCAACCAGGTTGTTTGTATCGGCAGCCCACATAACCATCATAACCTGGCTGATCCGGCACTTGTGGAAGGAAGCCTCTCTAGCGTTTTGGACACTTTATCTACGTTCCTGCTATATTTGTGATACCTGCTGGTATGATGTTGGAGTCTTGGGTCATAGATGTTGGCACAGTTGTCTTTTACCTGGAGTATACCTGGAGAGAGTTTCGGGGGTCAACGCCCTCCGCGGTCCGGTCTGAGACCAGGCCTCGTGGTGGATCAGGGTTTGATTAACCAGACTGTTACTGCTGGCCGCACGTAAACCAACGTACGAACCACATCTCAGCTGGTCAGGTACTTTAGGTGTCTGTCCAGCTCCCTCTTGAAGACAGCCAGGGGTCTATTGGTAATCCCCCTTATGTATGCTGGGAGGCAGTTGAACAGTCTTGGGCCCTACCCCTCCCCGACACTTATTGTGTTATTTCTTAGCGTACTCATGGCGCCCCTGCTTTTCATTGGGAAGACGTTGCACCGCCTGCCGAGTCTTTTGCTTTCGTAGGGAGTGATTTCCGTGTGTAGATTTGGGACTAGTTCCTCTAGGATTTTCCAAGTGTATATTATGTATCTTGGCTGCGTTCTATGGAGTACAGGTCAAGGGACTTCAACCGTACCCAGTAATTTAGGTGCTTTATGGTACTTATATGTGCAGTGAAAGTTCTCCGTATGTTCTCCAGGTCTGCAATTTCGCTTGCCTTAAAAGGTGCCGTTAGTGTACAGCAATATTCCAGCCTAGAGAGAACAAGCGATTTGAAGAGAATCATCACTGGCTTGGCATCCCTAGTCTTGAATGTTCTCGTTATCCATCCAATCATTTTCCTAGCAGATGATATCTTTGAAAGTGAGAATCTCGGACATCACTCACAACAGCTGAAGCTGTTGCGAGTGATAATGTCAGAGATGTCTGAGGTTGTCGCAACAACTTCATCTGTTGTGACAACCTCAAAACTACGTCTTCAAGTTATGATGGACTGATATCTTCTCTACATCTTTTCTACTTCTGCTTCTTCCTCTGTACTTGACTGAAGAAGTCTACTGTGTAGGCGAAACTTTTCTGAATAAAGATACCTAACTGTTGTATGTCTTACTTATCAGTATAAGAATTGTTGCTGACAGGCAGGAATCTTCATGCGGAAATTAGACAAATTTCTTCAGATGCGTGATCAGTTAGGTTGTGTTGGCTGTAGGGGCAGCAATATCCTGGCTGAAATTAGGTGTAACAAAGGGAAAAAGATGAGGTGCGGAGACCTAAACATTGTCTTTAAAATAGGACACAATTTTATACGTCAGCATCTTAAGTTTGGTTGAAGAGTCAGATCTGTGACTCTTCAACCAAACGGGGGAGTGTATTTTATACTCCCCCGTTTTTGTGTTCGTGCTTTAAAATCGACGTGTTGTAATAATGCAGTAATAGTAGGACCTGTATTATGTATACATGTATTAGAATATCAGGAGGTAAAGAAGCTTTTGGATTAATTAGCATAGTTAATAGTTATCTCGACTCACTACGGACACAGGGCACTATATGACTAAATTGTTTAACTCTTCCCCACCAATATAATGATACTCCCTCTACCCCTTTAGTCTCGTATCTATGTTTTTCTGGTGTCGCGTTTAATATTCAAGAGGCGACAGTTGATTATCTAGCCGACCCATCACAGGGAAATAATGTTAATCGAGGTTCCGCTCTGCTGCCAGCTGTTATATTTGATCTCATTTCCTAATGGTTTTAGGTTGCGTATAGACCACAGGCGTGTACTCTGGTAGTTGTTGTCTGTATCGAGTCAGCTCCTGGGCCTCACCTCCCTCCCTTTCCCTTTAAACTTCCAGTCGATTGGTGTAGTTCCTGGCCCCTTCTGAAAAAAAAAATGTACGTAGTTTGTGTTAATAGCGAAAAAAAATCACCTTGTGACATTGATTAACTTTTTCAGTATACATTGTCCCTTCAAGGGAGGTGACTTGTTGCTGGTGAAGAGCTCTTGATCTAAGGAACTGGAACTGCCTTCCCGTTTCTCTCGTCATACATGGTTAGCTTACATTCTCCAGGCGGTTAAGAGTATAGTGCTGTCCCATGAATATAATAATAATAGTGTAACACAATCATAGACAGGCGATCTGAATGCAAGACAAGCCACGGGAGATGAGAATCTTCATCTCAAGATCTTTCACACGTCTCCGTGCGTCATCAGGAGCTATGCAATGTTGCAAGAGTAGCAACAGGAGGAATGAGAGGAAGTTTTCTCAGAGTAAGGTAATTCCAGCTTGTTGTATTACAAAAATAATAGTATACATGAATTGTAAGGTATCTTAGTTTCTTAGCTTTGTGGTAAAATCATAAAGGTTAGGCACATTTCACCTTATGGACAACAGTAAATTATTAAGGAGATAAAAGCCTAAGTTAAGAAGTCTGAGTGGCAGTAATTGATGTGCGATTTCATGTGTGTGAGAGCAGTAGTTAAAAACAGATGGCGGCATGGCAATAACGCATGAACAACCACGTGTAAGCTGGGGCCAAGAACGTGGCTATGGCATGGCAATAACGCATGAACAACCACGTGTAAGCTGGGGCCAAGAACGTGGCTATGAATACACAGTAGCAGCCATTCCTGCACTCGCAACATATCCTCTTTAGAATATTGAGATTTTCTTCATTACATAAAAAAGTGATAGGCTTAAGTCACTAAAAGGATGAAGGTCAGAACCTAAAAATGCTTGGGTTCAGCAGATCTTAAATATTTGCCAGGTGGAAGCGGAGGTATTTCTGGTTGCTAGCGCGGTGGAGGACTGCACCAAAAATTTGGATACAATCTGGTGACGCAATTTTAAAAGATTATCAGACTGGGAAGAGCGAATTGGAGTGCAGTTGGCTGTGGCGGATCTGCCGAGGCAGCACAAATGGCTGCCGCTCTAATATATGTGAAAGCCTCACTGCCTAACCCACCTGGCAAGCTGAAGGGACGACTATGCAACGGCGACAGCAGCAGCAGTAGTCGTCGTCGTGGTTGTCGTCTTTAGCTATATATAATTTAACTGCTGTCCAGTCTCACTGTTATAGCCCCTCAGGCGGGTGTTTTCCAGTGGTCACACACGCGATGAAAACCGATTTTCGTTGTAGAAAAACAGGAAGTCATTGATTTATTCTACTTGTATGATAAATATGAGTATAAACACGTTGATAAAATCACGCAAGATAAGAGAAGTACTTGGAGGTGTGGTATTTATTTAGGACCTCCTGTTGTGAGAAGCAAGTCGAGAAACATTATTGGTGTTCATTGTTTGGTATTATTATATTGATAGAATGGTAAGAGGCATTCTGCTCTTACCATATTGTCTTCAGAACAATATAATATTTGTCCCCTTAACTATTTAGGAGCTGTATGTTATTCCTTTCTTGCTCTCGCGGCTCAGAAAACCAAAGAGGTCTTGGCAGCAAGTATCAACAGCCTAACTGATCATTCCATAAACAGAGTGGCCTGGTCTGGGACCTGGTTGATGCCTCGATGATCATGTCAGAGTTATTCCCCGGTGCTGGGGCACGTTACCGTGATAGCATGGTGTGAGCTGCTTACCCGGACTTAAGAACCCAGCATCCATCAGTATATCTGTATCCTTCACTTTGCTATTTGACTTGCAAAAAGTAATTTCTCCAGACTCGTTAAGTTTTGCTCCAGTATTTTTGTGATCCTCACACTTGCTTTAAACCCACACACGTGAACCTCGTGTCTAGCTTGCCGTAATGCTAATAAACCTGATCGTATCTCCTGGACATGTGTGTGATCTTACAGTTCTCTCTCCAAGCTTGTGAAAAACTGTCCAGAAACTGACAAGTGCTTCAAAGAAAACGGCACATAAAATGTTCGAGGGTCCTGAGAGCGAATACAATGGAAGAGGAAAGTATGTAATCTTGTCCGTGATGGTCGCAATCATTTGTCACTCTCGTGTTGCTGTCTGCTGCACCAGCCCTCTCTCACTGACACTTGTGTTCACACGCAACTGTCTGCTGCACCAGCCTCTCTCTCACTGACACTTGGCGTTCACACGCAACTGTCTGCTGCACCAGCCTCTCTCTCACTGACACTTGGCGTTCACACGCAACTGTCTGCTGCACCAGCCTCTCTCTCACTGACACTTGTGTTCACACGCAACTGTCTGCTGCACCAGCCTCTCTCTCACTGACACTTGGCGTTCACACGCAACTGTCTGCTGCACCAGCCTCTCTCTCACTGACACTTGGTTCACACGCAACTGTCTGCTGCACCAGCCTCTCTCTCACTGACACTTGTGTTCACACGCAACTGTCTGCTGCACCAGCCTCTCTCACTGACACTGGCGTTCACACGCAACTGTCTGCTGCACCAGCCCTCTCTCACTGACACTTGGCGTTCACACGCAACTGTCTGCTGCACCAGCCCCTCTCTCACTGACACTTGTGTTCACACGCAACTGTCTGCTGCACCAGCCTCTCTCTCACTGACACTTGGCGTTCACACGCAACTGTCTGCTGCACCAGCCTCTCTCTCACTGACACTTGGCGTTCACACGCAACTGTCTGCTGCACCAGCCTCTCTCTCACTGACACTTGGCGTTCACACGCAACTGTCTGCTGCACCAGCCCTCTCTCACTGACACTTGGCGTTCACACGCAACTGTCTGCTGCACCAGCCCCTCTCTCACTGACACTTGGCGTTCACACGCAACTGTCTGCTGCACCAGCCCCTCTCTCACTGACACTTGGCGTTCACACGCAACTGTCTGCTGCACCAGCCTCTCTCTCACTGACACTTGGCGTTCACACGCAACTGTCTGCTGCACCAGCCTCTCTCTCACTGACACTTGGCGTTCACACGCAACTGTCTGCTGCACCAGCCCCTCTCTCACTGACACTTGGCGTTCACACGCAACTGTCTGCTGCACCAGCCCTCTCTCACTGACACTTGGGTTCACACGCAACTGTCTGCTGCACCAGCCTCTCTCACTGACACTTGGCGTTCACACGCAACTGTCTGCTGCACCAGCCTCTCTCTCACTGACACTTGGCGTTCACACGCAACTGTCTGCTGCACCAGCCTCTCTCTCTCACTGACACTTGGCGTTCACACGCAACTGTCTGCTGCACCAGCCCCTCTCTCACTGACACTTGGTGTTCACACGCAACTGTCTGCTGCAAAAGCCCCTCTCTCACTGACACTTGGCGTTCACACGCAACTGTCTGCTGCACCAGCCCCTCTCTCACTGACACTTGGTGTTCACACGCAACTGTCTGCTGCACCAGCCCCTCTCTCACTGACACTTGGCGTTCACACGCAACTGTCTGCTGCACCAGACTCTCTCTCACTGACACTTGGTGTTCACACGCAACTGTCTGCTGCACCAGACTCTCTCTCACTGACACTTGGTGTTCACACGCAACTGTCTGCTGCACCAGCCCTCTCTCACTGAAAATTAGTGTTTCCTTTCAGCTGTCTGCTGCTGGCACTCGGAGGCCTCACTCCTACTGTTTGTATCTTGTATCATTGTGCTTCATGTGTTGGAGTGTGCCACAAAAATTGAAGAGGTAAACATTAACTTTTAAAATATATCACTGCAGCGGTGACAACCACAAGTGTTACCATCAGAGGATCACCAACACTCTCAATCTGTATATGAGAACAGCCAAACCATACCACTTGTGGGGTTAGAACCCGCGATCAGAGAGTCTCAAGACTCCAGACCGTCGCGTTAGCCACTAGGCCAGCTAGCTTCAATAAGATTCATCCAACTAGCTGGCCCAGTGGCTAACGCGACGGTCTGGAGTCTTGAGACACTCTGATCGCGGGTTCTAACCCCACCCGTGGTATGGTTTGTTTACAATCGTGTCATTACGATTTCGTGAGTCATGAGAACAGCCATATTGTCTAGAGCCATACAATGATCACATATTGGACATCCATGTTGCAGAGATTTATCACACCACATCAGTACCTCACAGTCAGCCTCTTTCACAAACACTATACACCAGTGTAAGTAATTAAGGAAGTTTGTTTATGTACAGGTACAATTATCATACATAATTTAACATGTGTAAATTACCTAAGATAACCCAGAAGAAAGTCAGACATTGGTCCCCGATGTAACGTTAAGGTTCTTCGTCTCTTATCTTACAAAAATGGTTTTAGTTTATAGTAACTCTTGAATGTGTTTTAGACGTTAATTATTACTTTGATATATTGTCAACACGAAGCTCGCTTTTGAAACCAACCATTGTTAAAGTTTTCATCCCTCGTTCTTTTCTTCTTCATCCCCCGTTCTTTTCTTCATCCCTCGTCCTTTTCTTCTTCACCCCCGTCCTTCATCCCCCCGTCCTCCTCCGGATCTGTACACCAGAAGACCCTTCACTCCAGCCATTGTTTTCAACCATCAACATAAAGTTAACAGCTGTACCAAGTTGTGTGATTTCTTATCCAACACAGTTCAATTATTATTATTATTTATTAACTTTCATTTATTATTAGATATGCAGTTGCAGATGATTTAAATTGTAAAGTAGAAACTTATAATTTCTTTTAAAATTCCTTAGTTGATGTTTTGAGGTCAGACATTTTTGCAGTGCTTGTGTGTTATTGTTCACTGTTCATGTGTCTTGTTGCAGTGCTTGTGTTATTGTTCATATGTCTTGTTGCAGTACTTGTGTGTTCACTGTTCGTGTTTTGTTGCAGTACTTGTGTGTTCACTGTTCGTGTTTTGTTGCAGTACTTGTGTGCTATTGTTGTTCACTGTTAATGTGTTTTATTGCAGTGGTTGTATGTTATTGTTCTTCACTGTTCATGTATCTTGTTGAAGTCCTTGTGTGTTATTGTTCACTGTTCAGGTATCTTGCTGCAGTGTTTGTATGTTATTGTTCATCACTGTTCTGGTATCTTGGTGCAGTGCTTGTGTATTATTGTTCATCACTGTTCAAGTATCTTTGTCATTCCTGCTATGCCTGTGGGGGAAATACATGACTGCCTGTGTGCTTTGTGCATCTGCCTGTATTTCAGCCTACACGCCTGCTGCATGCCTGCCCGCCTTCTTGTGGTTTAGAGTGGTGATATATTACACCCAGAGAACGTTCTCTGGTGGTTGTCGTGATAGCTACTGTGTTCTGTTAGTCGGGCAGTTGTGACTACCGAGTGTCGTGTATGTCATCTACAGTGACTTTTCTCCTGAAATAGTCGCTTTTTACTATATGTAATCTGTTTTCATGCCACAAGTGACTTGAGTCTATATCCTTACTACTGCCAATGACACTTTCCTTAGCACTGATAGCGTGTTTTGTATGTGTACGAACGTACTCACTGATTTGTTTGCTGGGATGAGACATATCTCTTGGTCCCTTCTGGACCACTTTGATTTCCATCACTGACTTTTGGCTTTTTGGTCCTTATCATATCTACTCCTTAAGGTGAGCATTGAGTTTTCTCCACCACTGTCTCACCCAAGTCATTCCGCTTTTCAACCACCCTGAGCCTAAAATACTTCCTTTCATCCCTATGGCTGTGAGGAATAAGAGCAGCTAGTACAAATTTTATGGGTAAACGAGTAGTTATCGGTCAGCTACTCGGGGTTTTTGACAGTCAGCAACCCCTACCATCCCAGGAGAGAACCACTGGGGTTTACCTAGTAGCCAAGGTAAGACAGTAGTGTCACTACTACTGACTCTCCTCCCGGTAAGTAGTCCTCGGGATTGATCATTATATTAAGCTCCCTGCATTGGCTTAGGTTTAATCTGGCTACTCACGTGTGTATATCTGCCATAACCTATGTGTCCTCTGGTGACCTCTATTTTTCTCTGTCCGTAGGATTGTAATTGGGTCTCTTCAATTTGTGACCACGAGGGGCTTTATACATCATAAGGCTTTATATGTGCGTGTTTCTTGACCAGAGTTCCTACCCATTCATATGCTAGAGTTACGATTAGGATATTCTGGCTGAATCTACTAGCCTCCACCTCACCTAGTTGGCTATAGGAAAATCGTATTAACATCTGCATTAACCAGGGCTCCTTTCCTATTGTATGATATCTACGATACGGTTATTCTGGTCAACTCTACTGTCCTCATTACCTCAAGTAATAAAAGGAAATAAAATCTGACCAAAACATCAACAACTTCATGTGTATCCTACAGTTATCTGCGGTGCATTCAAGATACCACCAAGTCATCCGTTGTTAGCATTGGTCATTGTAATTTATTTTTCTCTTTAAATTTTGATTCCGTCAGGTTATTTAACTTCATTTTTTTCTATTTATTATTATAATACTTGCATTTTTCCCTCTAAATTTATATCCTCTTTGATTATCAATTGAATTGTATACTTTTTTCTATATTTGTATCATTAAGGAAAGAACTTGGGATATGAACCTCGTCTTGGGTTCTGTTCCTCACAATGGCTTATCTTTGTCTACAACTTCCACTTGTCTCGCCTTTATCCTGGTCCTCTAAAGCCTTAAAAACTACCGAAGTGTCTAAAATAAACTCGCCCTCAGCGCTGGCGTATTAAAAAAAAACAAATCTTAAAAAATAATTTTCCTCTATTTTAGAAATGTAATAAGGCCAAGAATGAGTGAAATCTGATTATTACTTACGGATATATGAAGATTTGAAGGTAACGTTGGTGATATTATGACAACGTGAGTGTTAGCTGTGTGAAGGAAATTGCCGTTTAAAAAAAAATAATATTTTTTTCCAGTTTTATTTTTTTTATGAATTACATTTACACCTGTCTGTTTTCATAATGTATTTCATTTATATTTATTGTTCAGTAACTCTAAATAAATTTACTGGCTCCCACAATGTCCTGCGTACAATATTTTTTTTTTTTATACTGCGCACATACATGTTGCAGACCTGTTTTCTGATGTAGGACTAACCAAGTCGATTGGAACCATTTTGAATGTCAAAGGCAGTTTCCCCGTTTGGGGTAAATATGCATCAGCAGCTTAAGGGTTAATTCAAACAGCCCTATCAGTTCCTTCAACCTCCTAGTATTAGCCTACTTGCAAACATTTGGACCTAAGAATTTCTTTGTGACTGACCAGGTGACAAGTTTCATTCCTCTGCTGTAGAAGAATGGAGGAAATAATGTAACGGAATGCAGGACACACTCCGATCGTCCATTAGAGCAAAATTCTCATGTACGAGACTCAGGAGTAATGATGGCAGTTCTCACATTAGAGATTCACAACAATGTTGCCTTTGGTATCGCAAAGAAAATAATAGGCTGGATAACGAACTTTCAAGAAGAGATTGAACCAGTGATACTCTTTAGATCACTTGTTCTCTCCAGGCAGGATTACTGCTGTATACTGACGGTCCCCTTCAAGTTACGAGAGACTGCTGTATACTGACGGCCCCCTTCAAGTTACGAGAGACTGCTGTATACTGACGGCCCCCTTCAAGTTACGAGAGACTGCTGTATACTGACGGCCCCCTTCAAGTTACGAGAGACTGCTGTATACTGACGGCCCCCTTCAAGTTACGAGAGACTGCTGTATACTGACGGCCCCCTTCAAGTTACGAGAGACTGCTGTATACTGACGGGCTCCCCTTCAAGTTACGAGAGACTGCTGTATACTGACGGCCCCCTTCAAGTTACGAGAGACTGCTGTATACTGACGGGCTCCCCTTCAAGTTACGAGAGAGTGCTGTATACTGACGGGCTCCCCTTCAAGTTACGAGAGACTGCTGTATACTGACGGCCCCCTTCAAGTTACGAGAGACTGCTATATACTGACGGCCCCCTTCAAGTTACGAGAGACTGCTGTATACTGACGGCCCCCTTCAAGTTACGAGAGACTGCTATATACTGACGGCCCCCTTCAAGTTACGAGAGACTGCTGTATACTGACGGCCCCCTTCACGTTACGAGAGACTGCTGACCTGGAAAACGTACAGAGAACTTTTACTGTTCGTATACACTCGATTAAAAACCTGAACTACTTGGAAATGCTCGAAGTCCCTTCAACCGTATTCCTTGGAATGTAGGCGAGAAAGGTACATATTAATTTACACCTGGAATATCCTGGAGGGGACTGGTCACGAACCTGAACACTGAAGTAACTCTGACAGCAAGAGACTTAGCAGATGGTGCAAACATGCCTCCACTAAAAAGCAGGGGCGCGACGAGTACACTAAGAGAACTGCGTGTGTCAGAAGTTCCCGTCCCGACTCTTCAACGCCTCTCTCCTTGCATAAGGGAAATTAACAAACCTTTGGCAGTCTTCAAGAAGGAACTGGAGAAGTTTTTTCAAATCGGCTCGTGAACAACCGGGCTGTGGTTCTTACGTTGGACTGCGTGTGGCCAACAGTAACCGCCTTGTCGATCAAGCCTTCATCCTCCATGAGCCCTGGTCTGGGACCGGGTTTGTCTGTCGGTTATACATTTTTCCTCAGTTCTCGCAACAGTCTAGAGAAGCTCTAAAGGTTTGTAACTAGTTTCTTTATATTCTTGATCATGTGCTAGTTCCACGCTCTTTTGTTATCAGTGATTAGTTTTTCTCAGAGTACTAGATCAACCAGGCTGTGATGGCTATGTGGGCCAGCGGGCCGCCAACAGCAACAGCCTGGTTGACCACTCAATCAGCAGGGCTTCGAGAGCAGAAATTCTCGAAACACATCAATGATATATCAAAAGTATGGTAACTGTGGCTACGTGTTTTGGTAGCAATGATGTGTGTGTGTGTGTGTGTGTGTGTGTGTGTGTGTGGGGCGGCATTGGTAGGGAAAGAGGGAAGTCATCCGTCACTGGCTGTCATTGTGTGTCGTTATTTTCATGGTTATGAATAGCGGGTTAGTTAGGGTGGTATTCATTCCCTCTCCACCATTTGCACCTTTTGACTTCTTTTTTTCATAAACCCGGATTGTTTTTTTGTTTTTGGTCTTAGTTTTGCTTGTCCAGTTTGTGTTCCTCTTGTCTTGCACTCTTAATAACAAAGGGAGAGATACTGGTTCATAAACTTGATGAAATATGAAAGAGTTCAGTGTTTATTTGCTAATTTCATTATGAAAGCAGTACTGGAGTTTTTTGTTTGTTATGAGGGTATTGGTCATTTTTCTTTGTGTTTTGACATTGACAACTGGAAACTTAAAACATTCAAGGTCACATGAGTTTCCTATTCAAGTTGGGTATTGTATGCCTCGTGGTCGTTTTCAGACTTTTTTTTTTAGTTCGTCCGTACGAAATAGGTGATATACGGGGGTTTCGTAACCTTGAGGAAGGCAGCTACACAAAGCGTGCACTATGGATCAATGTCTTTAATGATATCTAAGAACAGATCAATGACTTCATGATTAAAAATATGGTGTTGAAAAATGTAGCTTGATAATGTTAGTGGCACATTTATAATTTGAGTAACTTGCGCTCATCGACCATAGTGGTGATGTATTGTGCAATTATCGTGGCCATGAAATATTAGAATCAGTTATTGGTAGCGTTTGACCTTGGTCAGCAATGGTAACTTGTCCTCCAGTGGTAAATATAGAGTTGTGATAATGAACCCTGTTGCTAGTCTAGAGTGAAAACTTGGTTGGTGGCACACGATCCATAGAGTGCATATATTGAGAAGTGTATCGTGTATATATATACTATATATATATATATATATATATATATATATATATATATATATATATATATATATATATATATATATATTATATATACACACACACACTGAGTTCACTTTAAGTCCCATGTTTAAAGTGTTTTTCATATTAGTGCACAAGTTATGTGCTGCTTTTGACCATGCAGGCTTTAAATTAACTTTCTACACAGCTCACGTTTAATATTTAAGTCCGTGGTGTCTACGTAGCCTTCACCCTTGCTGGTATGTAGTAAGCACTTGTTAGCAGGCACCACAGGAGTAACACCGGCTGGCACTACCGTCTCTGGGTAGTGATGTAAGGCTAAGTACCCCGCACTACCACCTTCCTCGCCAGTCTTATTATTTGCTGTGGTGTCTCATTTGAAGATGTAAAAATATAATTGATAGCCCTCATGTCTTAGCTGTGATGGAAGTAAGTTGGTGGACAACAACCATCCAGGGAGTTACTTCCGTCCTGCCATAATTGTTCGAAGCAGAATCATATTAACTGTGTTGCACTGTGGCTCATTTACTTGTCAATTTACCAAAATAAAAGATAAGTAAGTCTTTAATTTCTACTTGTAAACAATTTCCAGTTTCACAGGTTTAATGCAAGACAGAGCTATAGGGACGATCATCCTCAACGGTTAAATTTTATGACTTACAATGAGCTACGTCTTTTACCGAGTCGCTCTTAAACCATGTGTCCTAAGGTATAATATTGCAATTTGTTCTGTTTTTTGTAATGTAGAGTGTTCAGTCTTCTCAATACTCTCCTCCGTCTTTGTCTCGTGTATATATAAGATGGCAGGTACATCTTGCTGCTTCTGCATACAGCTAGTTCATGCTACGCGTGCAGTTATACATGTATGTGTATACACTCTCGGAAGAGTTTTCTTCTAATCTCTTTAATAGTTGTGGTTCGTGGTGTTTGCTTGCATCTGCACGGAGAACTCTTCCTCCCTAAGCCATGTGTGTCGTAAAAGGCGAATAAAGTAGCCGGGAGCAAGGTTCTAGTAACCCCATTTTCTTGTATAAATTACTAAACGGTTAAAGACAATTATAAAGGTGGGTTTTTTGAATGCGGATGTGAAGAAATAATTGTGAATGCTATGAATGAAAATAAGCTGGATGTCCTATCTCTAAGCGAATGAAGCTAAAGGAGGAGTAGGAGAATTTCAGTGGGGAAATGTAAATGAGATTGTCAGGTGTATCTGAGAAAATTAGAGGTAAGGAAGGAGTAGCGGAAATATTAAACCATCAATTATAGAATGAAAAGAGGGAATACTCGTATATAAATCCAAGAGTTAAGCGGATCAAAGTAAGCGTGGGATGCAAGACGTCGGTAATAGTGTTTATGCACCTGGGCAAGAGAAGGGTAAAGATGAGAGAGAGATTTTGGGAAATGTTAGTGTGTTTAAGGAGTTTTGAACCAAGTTAGAAAATAATTGTTGTGAGCCAGCAGTAACAGCCTGGTTTATCGGGTCTTGATCAAGCCTCCAGGAGGCCGGGTCTGGAACCGGGCCGCGGGGGCGTTGAGCCCTGGAAACATCCCTCAGGTAGTGTGCATCATAGCGGTCAGATGCCGCCTGGCTACATGTCTTCTTTAAGTCAAGCAGCTGAAATCTGCGGCAGAACCAGAGTTAACTGCTTTACCTATCCTCTGATTAAGCTCGGGAATTATAATGAAAAACAGTGATGACATTTTATCATTAAAATGATAAAGGTACATCCCCATATCACTACATTTATCAAACACGCCTGCCATGTCACTATTTAGTGGCATATTCTGTGGTTTCTTTTGTCTCGGTTGGACCATTACATGTAAAATCTGGTGTAGGCAGTGGACTAATCTGGTATAGTGGGTGAACGTTTCGTCACTTACAAACCAGCGGTGATGTGAAAACGTTTATAACAGGGAAGCCCGTACTGATACCTTCTACCAATACGGGTTTATTCCCACACTCACTGTAGTTACTCACTGAATGATGAATGTAGCCAGAAGCGCAGGATGCGCACTCTGACGGCAAGCAATGTTTTACTGCCATTACTACCAGTGTTTTCCTCTCCATGGAGACTAGTGATGATGACACTTGTTTGTTGGTTTTAATCTCTACACATGCTCACTGGACGATAAATGGTGTGTTGATTAATGTACCAACACCACCGTTTCCCCACGACCTCCACGTTCTGCTCTTGTCTTGGCTCGTACTGGTGGTGGCCATACGGGTGGTGGTGGTGGTGGTGGTGGTTATACTGGTGTTGGTGGTGGCGATATTGATGGTGTTTTTTCACGATGTTTTTTTTTAAATGTAACTTCTCAAGTCCTCGATATTTTCCTCCTGGCTTTCAATTACACGTTTATACTAGTCATTCTCCAAGGCCAGTCCCTAACACATTTCCTACATTTAATATTTACACATATTTCTATAGCTTGTAAGGAGGTGGTACAGTTGTACCGTCTTGCACTATCCTTGACTCTTCCTGGTCGTCTTGAAGCACTCCTTACTCAACATCACCACTCCTTGATTGTTAGCTCCGGTTGGAAAATATTTCCTACCTATATCTCCCTGGAAGTACCATTAACGTCTTAGCCACTCCTAGGTAGAGCCACCAGCGTCTTAGCCAGTCTAGCTTATGTCTCCCTTTCATTTGGATTTCCTTAATGTCTCTTAAGCCAAAGATGGAAATCTACATTTTAATCCTGCCTTTTCCTCATCAAATGGGGCTACGACCCTCTCCACTCCCCCCTCCCCTTCCTCCAGCAGTACTAAATTTTGGTATAAACAGTAAAGGTAAATCTTGTGTATGATTTATTGGTTGTGGCTTACGGAAGAGACTGGAATATGACCTACTGTGATTTGTGGAAGGTGGCTCCTGGGATGTGCTTTATGGACTTGGCGAAATGCGAATCATGAATCATAGACTGGGTTTTGCTGAGTGTTTCTATGGATTAGGGCGGGTACATTCTTCCAGACTACGGTGCTCTTCAACGCCAAGACTGAGGGACTGATTACCCCGTCTTTTGTATATAGTTCTACAGTCTTCCTATTATGTCCTTGAATAAAGCCACTGAATGGCGAAACGTCTACAATAAAGATACCCAGATGTTGCACACGTGTCTAATTCTTCATCAGTTCATAACATAACTGCACAATATTGTGGCAACACAGCAGACCGTGTGTCGTCGCTATTCCAAACTTCATTAGAAGGTTCTGTGACGTCACGCAGTGTTGGTGAGTGTATAGGTAACATGCAGGTGCGTATGGGGGGAGGGGGGAGAAAGAAGGGACGGCCATTATCAGACGGAGGGTCGAGCCTGCTGGCGCTCAGTGACTACGGACGCTCATCATATTAGGGGTGCTGCTGGTACCCAAATCTTTATTGAGAGTACATCAACCAGGAGGCCTGGTCTGGGACCATCCCTGGGACCCACGACTCCCGGAATCAGCAACAGGTCTAGTGTTAGCACCTTGACTACCGTTGTAAGTGACTTGTAGTGATGACCAGCAGGAAGGCCGTCCACTTTCACCACAATGTAGCCCCGCCTCGCCCCGCCTCGCCCCGCTCCGGCCCGCCTCGCCCCGCCTCGCCCCGCACTTCTGATTTTTGCTGTTTGTACATTTATTTTAACTGCTACAATTATGTTTCTTCTGAAGACCAAAAAAAGGCACAGTACAGTGACTCGTTAATAGTCCAAGTCAGACTGAAATGTCGTCACAAGTTTCATTGTCGTGTGTGCGGGTTATTTGTGTTGCTTCTGGTGCGTCCCTCGGGGTGGTGATCTACTCTTAACTTCCTTTTGTAAGGTAACTTATCCTCATTTTAGCGAATCAGTTCTCTGTGACGAGTTTCAATGATTTTTCTACCCATTCAACTAGGCTGTTGATGCTAACGGCTGGTTGGTCCGCATAGCCATTATAGTCTGACCTGGCGGAGGTAGTGGGCCACGAAAGCTGGTAAGTTCTCAATATTACCATGAACCCCCTACTTTTCACTGGGTTTATTTTACACTTCATAAATCTCTCTCGATTGACGTTAGTCAGTCGAGAGATGTATGTACTCGCTCCCATTCTCTTCCTCATCCACATATCTGACTTAGAAGTGTAAGCCACAGCACCCTGTGCTTATTTGCTGATGATACCCGAAAATTGCATGTCAGTGTCATCCATCGAAGACTGCAAATTTCAATTACTCCGCTATGGAAAACTCGAAGAAATAAAAGCTAGATTGAAATATAAACAAATTTCAGCCACACAGTAGAGCAAAAAACTAATATGAAGGACCTCGGAGCAATGTCAGAGAATCTCACTTTTAGAGATCACAAAAATATATCTACCACATCTGCTAGGAAAATGATAGGATGGATAATGAGAATCTTCAAAACTAGAGATGCCAAGCCAGTGATCATTCTCTTCAAATCGCTTGTTCTCTCTAGTCTGGAATGTTGCTGTACACTAACGGCTCCTTTCAAGGCTGGCGAAATTGCAGACCTTGAGAATTGTAGTGATACCGCTCTTGTGGAGAGCCGCAGCAGGACACAATACGGCACCACCTCAGGGGGCCCCTAACAATAACAACAAACAGTACGGCGATGGCCCAGCATGGCGTGTGGTCTCGCTCTTACACAAATACATTCGTGATGCAGATTACATGGTAAGCTTAAATATATCGCCAGTAGCTATAGCTTTTCTGAGGACATATGCACCTTACATCACCTGTCCTGCAGCAGCAGTCATTAGATGTATTTTCTTCTGTTGCAGACATGTACCATGGATTTTGTGTTCAATAAAGCCTAGAAATGAGGCCTGTGTTTTTATCACAACAAGAATATACAAAGAACTTTCACGGCATGTATAAGTACGATAAAGCACCTAAATTATTGGGAACGGTTGAAGTCCCTTGATTTTGTATTCCCTGAAACGCAGGCGAGAAAGATGCATGATAATATACAATTGGAAAATCCTAGAGGGACTAGTCCCAAATCTACACACGAAAATCACTCCCTATGAAAGCAAAAGACTCGGCAGGAGATGCAACATTCCCCCCAATGAAAAACAAGTACGCCACGAGTACACTGAGAGAACACAGAAAGTGTCAGGGACACAAGACTGTTCAGCTGCCTCCCAGCATACATAAGGGGGGTTACTAATAGACCCCTGAATGTCTTCAAGGAGCTGGACAGGCACCTAAAGTCAGTACCTGACCAATCGGGCTGTGGTTCGTAAGTCGGTTTACGTGCAGCCAGCAGTAACAGCCTGATTGATAATGCCCTGATCCAACACGAGGCCTGATCACGGGCAGGGCCGCGGGGGCGTTGACCCCCGAAACACCCTCCAGATGGTGAGTGTGCAGGCATCACTGGTGGTGGGAGTGTGCAGGCATCACTGGTGGTGGAGTGTGCAGGCATCACTGGTGGTGGGAGTGTGCAGGCATCACTGGTGGTGAGAGTGTGCAGGCATCACTGGTGGTGGGAGTGTGCAGGCATCACTGGTGGTGAGTGTGCAGGCATCACTGGTGGTGGGAGTGTGCAGGCATCACTGGTGGTGGGAGTGTGCAGGCATCACTGGTGGTGAGAGTGTGCAGGCATCACTGGTGGTGAGAGTGTGCAGGCATCACTGGTGGTGAGAGTGTGCAGGCATCACTGGTGGTGGGAGTGTGCAGGCATCACTGGTGGTGAGAGTGTGCAGGCATCACTGGTGGTGAGAGTGTGCAGGCATCACTGGTGGTGGGAGTGTGCAGGCATCACTGGTGGTGGGAGTGTGCAGGCATCACTGGTGGTGAGGTGCAGGCACTGGTGGTGGAGTGTGCAGGCATCACTGGTGTAGGTGGGAGTGTGTGCAGGCATCACTGGTGGTGAGAGTGTGCAGGCATCACTGGTGGTGGGAGTGTGCAGGCATCACTGGTGGTGGGAGTGTGCAGGCATCACTGGTGGTGAGTGTGCAGGCATCACTGGTGGTGGGAGTGTGCAGGCATCACTGGTGGTGGGAGTGTGCAGGCATCACTGGTGGTGAGAGTGTGCAGGCATCACTGGTGGTGGGAGTGTGCAGGCATCACTGGTGGTGGGAGTGTGCAGGCATCACTGGTGGTGGGAGTGTGCAGGCATCACTGGTGGTGAGAGTGTGCAGGCATCACTGGTGGTGGAGTGTGCAGGCATCACTGGTGGTGGGAGTGTGCAGGCATCACTGGTGGTGGAGTGTGCAGGCATCACTGGTGGTGGAGTGTGCAGGCATCACTGGTGGTGGAGTGTGCAGGCATCACTGGTGGTGGAGTGTGCAGGCATCACTGGTGGTGGGAGTGTGCAGGCATCACTGGTGGTGAGTGTGCAGGCATCACTGGTGGTGGGAGTGTGCAGGCATCACTGGTGGGAGTGTGCAGGCATCACTGGTGGTGGGAGGCAGGCATCACTGGTGGTGGAGTGTGCAGGCATCACTGGTGGTGGTGTGCAGGCATCACTGGTGGTGGAGTGTGCAGGCATCACTGGTGGTGAGTGTGCAGGCATCACTGGTGGTGGGAGTGTGCAGGCATCACTGGTGGTGAGGCGGCATCACTGGTGGTGGAGTGTGCAGGCATCACTGGTGGTGGAGTTGCAGGCATCACTGGTGGTGAGTGTGCAGGCATCACTGGTGGTGGGAGTGTGCAGGCATCACTGGTGGTGGAGTTGTGAGGCATCACTGGTGGTGGAGTGTGCAGGCATCACTGGTGGTGGAGTGTGCAGGCATCACTGGTGGTGGGAGTTGCCAAGGTGTGATGCAGGCATCACTGGTGGTGGAGTGTGCAGGCATCACTGGTGGTGATGCGAAGGTGTGCAGGCATCACTGGTGGTGAGTGTGCAGGCATCACTGGTGGAGGTGCAGGACACTGGTGTGAGTGCAGCATCACTGGTGGAGTGGCAGGCATCACTGGTGGTGGTGTGCAGGCATCACTGGTGGTGGAGTGTGCAGGCATCACTGGTGGTGAGGCTCAGTGTTGCAGGCATCACTGGTGGTGAGTTCACATACTGTGGTTTCGGACACTGTAGGTGGGAGTTCACATCACTGGTGTGGTGTCAGGCATCACTGGTGGTGGAGTTGCAGGCATCACTGGTGTAGGTCGAATATGAGGCTCACTGTGTGGTTAAATGTGTGCAGGCTCACTGTTGTGTAGCATCATGTTGATGTGCAGCATCATGGTGTGATTCAGCATCACTGGAGAAGGCTACTGGTGGTGTGTGCAGGCATCACTGGTGGTGGCAGATCAGTTGCAGGCATCACTGGTGGAGTGTGCAGCATCACTGTGGTGGTTCCATTATGTCCTGTCATGTTCATATGAGTTATCACACGTTTTCACAGTTGTTTCGCTCGCATGTTTTGGCTTTGTGCTGCACCTCACTACAACGTTGTTTTAAAGGTTTCCGTAATACTGAGTCCTACACTGTACTTGATATAAAAAATGTTGAAAAATAGGCAGTCGCTGGCACCATAAAGTTTGCTAAATAGTTAGAAAAATGGATTGCATGAACATGCAGTTAAACTGCATAATCTGTATCAATATAGACTAGAGAAGACTCGGGTGGACCTGGTGACTCACCTTGTGGCAGATCAGTTGGTACATCCGGTGGATGTGTGGCAGCGGAAGTCTTAGTGGAGGCCTCTGCAGATCCAAGATTAATATACGATGAAAGCTTTCACTTCTAAGGATGTGTTATCACCGGTGAGGCAGCAGCAAGTTTCCAGCTTTATGTAGGTGGAGCTCAAGATGAACTCTGGCTCACCTAAGAGTGTTAGAGGCTGCTAATACCAATGATGCAGTTACCTTTGATATACCTATCAAAGTTTTTACTTTCTTTTTCTACTCTACAGTCCGCCCCTGGGCCAGACTTATCTGATGTTTGCCTGGTCAACCAAGCTGTTACTGCCGGAGGCTCGCTGGCTCACGTATCCATCACAGCCTAGTTGATATGGCACTTAGTGGAGGTACATGTCCAGTTTCATTTTGAAAACTTCTACACTTGTTCCAGTAATGTTGCTAATATCTTGTAGGTTAAGTCTTTGACCACGGATATTGATAATATTCTCGTATTGTGCCCACGGCACCCCTATTTTACACTTCGTTTGTCTTAAACATTTCCTATTTATCCCTCAAGTATGTTATGGCAGTGTGGAGGCTTGGGACCAGGCTCTCCAGCACCTTCCACGTGTAATATTTCTCTCTCTCTCTCTCTCCCCCTCTACTCCAGTGAGGACTTTTGAGTCGTTCCCAGTAATTTAATTGCTTTATTGGCTCTGCGGGCTCTGTTCCAGCTCTGATCTCTCTCATGTTCTGAAAGGAGCCATTAACAGCAAACAATATTCTAAACGAGAGAACTCAAGTGTTTTCAATAGTGTCACCATTGGCATTATTTTCCTTGTTTTGAAAGTTCTCATTATCCACCCCGTCATTTTGCTGGCTTCTGGGATATTTGCTGTAGTGTTCTTTGAAAGAAAAGTCAGCTGATATTACTCAGAGCTTTCACATGATCTTTTCGTTCTATTTGGTTAACTTGATTTTTGTTTAGTCTCTTGTTCATTCTTTCTATATCTAAGCAGTAGAAACTTCGCAGTTGAATGTCAGGATATTCTCCACTGCCCACTGGAGACTTTTTATGTGCTATCTTCATACTTATTTTGGTATCTGCAAATGTTCGTAATGAGTAAAGTCAGCAGGACCGTGCCTTGGGGTACTGAGCTTTCAATTTGCTATTTCAGGATTTTGCTCTGTTTACTACTGGGACTCAGTGTAGACTGAGCCAGACACTCAACACACAACCCGGATGATAGACCACTTCACATAACATTACCATTGGCTACTAAATCAGCTTCCTAATTCCCAAAGCTAGACTACAAGTCATCAAGGAAGAAGACGTACGACACCCGCACCTGGGGAGCCAGTGCTGGGTCACCTCGTGGACCCTTGTATGGATCATACCGGCCAACCACATAAAACTAGAACTCGCTTTCAAACCTTTCACAGTTGGTTGCCCCAAACCTGTGGCCTAGGAAAATAAATAGGTTACTAGAAAGAAACTATGATATAAATTATAAATGATTAAAGACCCTTAAATGGATGACAAGAATTGTAAAATAGTGAAGTAAATACTAGTAACAAATATTTTTAGTCAGAATATTATATACAGTAGAAATAAAGGTATCCACTAAGGATATAATAATGTTTTAGATATCAGCAGCGTGCAGTGGAAGGTGGAGGGAGGACTGACCTTGGACAGGGTCCACATGGAAAAAAAATAGGAAGGAGGAGAAAGACAAGTGTGCATCACCAGGTGAATCACTCCAGTGAGGTCGTGACCTGTTTCACAGGTGGTGATAATATACATGATCTAAGAATAAATAAAGTCCAACTAAAACTACATTCATTCCTCCTTGCATAAATATTAATAAGCTACACATGACCTTTTCCCTCGCACTGGGATGTACACTGTATCACTAAAGATAAACATTCAATACAACTTCCATTATTTTTGCCACCATGCCAGGCTACAAAGTTTTACATAAATGGCCTCGTAGAAATACAGGCAGTGTTTGGAGTCTGAAATAGCCATATCAGGGCCTTCTTTCATGAAGTCTGTATTCTAGAAGATAATGTGTAAATGTGATTGTAAGTTGTGGCAACGGAGGTCCATGGTTGTCACACGTCAGGGAGAAAATTGCATTTTTCAAGGTAAGGGAATTTGCAAATTTTGAAGTTTGTTGGGGAAAACTACTGCTCTTCCAGTTTATATAGAAGCCTATAATAGTGGAGGAAGGTAGTCTACCTAACCGTCTCCTGCTCTACTATATTTATCTCGCTCTACTTAAAAAAAACCCCAGAAATTCACGAGACAGCATTTACCATCTCTAAACTTATGCTGGTTTTCTTTCTTGTCCATCATTCAAGGTGGTCGACTATCAAGGTGCTCGACTATCAAGGTGCTCGACTATTAAGGTGGTCGACTATTCTCTCTGATTCAACACTTTTAGCCAGTATGTTAGGCAGCGATACTTTGTTTAAAGTTTCGTGTCTCCCTCTCCACTCCCACTTGTATTATGGGATCCAAGTATCCCAGCGGAGATCTGCACTGTTCTCATTAACTTGTACTGGTATACCAGTACAGTGCAGGTCACACTTGCACTGCTGCTCCTCTAAGATGTCGCACTTACACTGCTCCTCCTTTCTTAGTAAACAAAGTGACATCCTACAGTGACATCCTACAGTGACATCCTACTTACTGCTTTTGTTACATCTACAATTTTTAGGAGCTATCTCGGATGGAGAAATTTCGAATGATTTTTACTGTTCATATCTTGCTCCACCTCCTGGTTTAAGTCAAGAGACTAGCAGTGCTTGCTATTAGACAGTGAAGCGGGGCCATGAACCAACACAACTACTGCAAACACAAATTGACAAGCAGAGAGAGCCTCTGTGTACAGTAGTAGCGATGCCTCTCGCATGATCGTAACATCCTGGCCAGACATTTTTTTTTTCAACGCTCAGTCATCTTGTACGGAAAATTAACCAGAAGATAATTAAGTGTTCTAAGCTCAGACAATGTTTGACTGGGATGTTTTGATTGTATTTATGGCCGGAGCATCACGTGAATGTATTGTATACCACATCTTAAACTATGCAAGGGCTTTCCTTCATTATGCGTTACAGGGTTGGTTGGTAATGTTAGATGATTCAGTGCAGCGTAGGTATATGTATGCTGGAGGCGCCATTGTAATAGTCATCTCCTGACGTCACCATCTACATACTGTGTTATTGACCCAAACTCCGTTTTCTTTCGATCTGCACGTCATTATACAGCTACTCCTATGCTTTATTTTCTATACCGTACGTTCAACCTGTAGATTCGATCTTTGGTCACATTCCTGAATTACTGCTGCTGATACTAAGCGAGGAATTGATGTTAAACCTGGGGTCACGCAGGTTTAACAAAATTATCTTAGATAAAGCACTATGGTAAACTCTTGCAATGATTTTTTAAATTCCTAAAAAAAAAAAAAAATCGTTCCTAAGCTATTTTATCTGACCCATTGTTTTGCACGACTTCCATTTTTTATGTAATTAGCGTTCTATTGTGCTTAGGCGGTATTGTTCTTATTGTATTGTCCATTAATTGGTGCGACAGTGCTCGTCACTTACAATCACGTAGATATATGAAAACATGGTGTTTACCACAAAGGTTCTTTCCCACCGTGGAAAGTTGACCCATGTACGAAGCATTAGTCATTCTTTCAGAACTTTGCTGTCTTTCTAGAGGTGCACGGAGAATCTAACGTGACAGTTCAAAATGACCCCGAGAACCACAACCCCACCATCCAGCCTTCAAAGTGCAGGCAGGGTGCCGTGTAGCTCTGGTGAGAGCATTCTACCCAAAATTGCAATGTCCCGGGTTAGATTCCCTGACACGGAGAAACACGTGAGCTGGTTTCCTTGTAGGGATGGCACGGAGTGTCGTGTAGCAGGGTAGGGATGGCACAGTGTCGTGCAGGAGCCAGGTAAAGAGGAACTAGAGGTGAGCTTCGCCCCCCTCCATACCCTTCAGGGGTTGATGCCAGTGAAGGGCTCTTGATCAAAGAATTGCAGCTATCCTTCCTTTCTTTGGATCCAGCCTCTCATTCTTCAAACGGTAAATGACCCCTACGGGTTTAGCGTTTCTTATTGTTTTGTGGTCTATCTTCCCAGGGCTCAGTCTCTGATCAGGCCTCTTAGGTTGGGAAGGAAATTCTTTGGGATTAAGAACTATTAATAGGAACAAAAATGGCATTCGTATTCTGAGTGCAAGTCGAAGCTAGCAAGATTTACCTGTCATGTTACGTGTTCCCGAGACGGAAACAAAATATCAGTAATCCTGCCAGAATCCCCCCAAAAGTGGCTTCAATTTCACTCATTTCACAGGACGGTAGTACCTCCCTGGGTGGTTATCTACCAACCGCCTGACAGTACGTGAGTTAAGTCTGTGGCATGGAGCATGACAAATTCGTTCAAGCAGTTCGTGATGAGCCGGGCTGCGGTGCACACTGGGCTGTGTAGCAAGCACTTGCTGCGTATTTGACTGACCAGACTTATCAACCAGGAGACCTGTTCACAGACTTGCGACAGGGATCACTTGACTCGTGTACAGGTACACTTCAGGTGTACTAGTTGTCACTGATATGGAAAATCTGACGTTCATGTAATGGTGGAGGATGTGGCAACGGTGGTAAAGCATATTCTGCCACGTCCACCTTGCCTCTCTCCATGTTATGACTCAGGAGACCGGGGAGGAGGGGAGAGGGTCCTCTTCAATGGGTGGGGGATCACTACCACTACCTGGGTTGGCGGAGGAGAATCACTATTTTTGTAGGGGAGGAGAATCACTATCTTGGTTGGCGGAGAAGAATCGCTGTCTTGGTGGGGGGTGCTCTACCACAGAAGGAAGAGAAGATGTCATGGTGCTGGGAGAGGAGAGGACCAGGACTTAGAAGGAACAGTGTGTGTGCTGAGGTAAAATAAGGATGGGACACTGTTGATGGGCGGATAAAGGTACAGATGATGTAATAGGGTAAGGAAGGGGATGGGTGTTGTGTTGAACATAAGAAAGAAGGAACACTGCAGCAGGCCTACTGGCCCATGCGAGGCAGGTCCAGTCCGATGGAGAGTTCCTGTGAGTGGGTAGGTGATTGTGGTGTTTTGAGAACTGCTGGGTGCGTGGGTACTGTGTGTGGAAGTGCATGGTAAACACTTGGAAGACCATACTTTGTGGTGTATAAGAGGGGACTTGTAAATGGTACAAGTCGGACCGAAACGTCGACGTAAGATCCTTTTTCTTATGTGCAGGTTATTTATGTAAACAAAATTGGGAAAATCGATTAAATAGTGGGAACAAAAACTATTTTCCCCTGTTGTATTCCATCACACAGGATGGGCTTTTTGTTCCTAGTAATGAAATTTGAGCTAGGAAATTTTACTAGGTCATTGAAATGTCTTGAAGCCTTTCACTAGGGGTTCAGTAGTTACGGAAGCTTCGAGGGGGGTTAGTTTCAATAACACTAGTTACTATTACTTTCGCATCATAATACTTCAGGATGGCCTGTCCCACAAACAGTAGAAATGACTAAGTATAAATGTATCCTGGACACCACAGAGCCAGAGATCACAAAGCTGTAAAAGACATTGAAAAAATGCTTCACCCTACATTTATATACTTTAATAAATAAACAGTCTTGCCACATCCAGCCTCAACCTGAACTAAATACCACTGTGCTCCTCCTCAAGTGGATGTGACTTGGACCTGACTAGCTTAGGCCATGTAGATAAATGGCTCGGAGAACTGACAAGTTGATAAATTAAGACACATGGTAGTTTCGCCACGCAGTGGCTTCATCAGTTCTTTACAAAGAAGAAGAAGAATGGTGAAGATCAGAAGGAGTTTGAGGTAATCAGTCCTGGAGTCGATGTTATAAGTGAGTCAATCTTGAAAAAGAATACAGCATATTCACCTCAGCTGTCTACAGTAACTATACCACTACTTCGCACATAATGGACTGATAACATCGTCTCCAGGCTGAGGGACTGATTATCTCACTCCTTCTGACCTTCACCATTCTTCTTTGTATAGGACAGATGAAGCCACTGTGTGGCAAAACGTTTCCTCAATAAGGATATCTAAATATTGCGCATGTCTAATTTATTAGCTTAGGCCAGTAGGTGAGTTGCCTAGCATGGGCCAGTATGACTCTGATCGCGGGTACTATCCCCGCCCGTGGTATGGTGTGCTACTTTCTTAGGTTCACTCATACTAAGTAACACCAACCACGTTTATGCTGACCCAAGGTATGTTAGGGAGGACCAAACTGCATTACAGTAATTAATGAAGGGAAGAATATATCTCGTAGGGGAGCAGGTGTTGAAGGTAGAGATGCTGGTAGTGTGGGTGGTGGTTGTGGTGCATGGAGAGATGCTGGTAGTGTGGGTGGTGGTTGTGTTGCATGGACAGATGCTGGTAGTGTGGGTGGTGGTTGTGTTGCATGGACAGATGCTGGTAGTGTGGGTGGTGGTTGTGGTGCATGGAGAGATGCTGGTAGTGTGGGTGGTGGTTGTGTTGCATGGAGATGCTGGTAGGGGTGGTGTGTTGCATGGAGATGATGGTAGTGTGGGTGGTGGTTGTGTTGCATGGAGAGATGCTGGTAGTGTGGGTGGTGGTTGTGTTGCATAGAGAGAAGACGAGGTAAGTGGTAGTGTGCGGTTGCAAGGGTCTCAGACGAACAAGTAAGGGTCACTTGTTGCTGAGCGGTGAGTCAGCAATTAACTGCAGGACCCACACCATTTGTACAAAACAATTGTGATGGACGTGGATCCTCTCGTGAAGGAGGGTGGCATGTGGGAGGAGGAGGAGGAGGATAAGGATTAGGGTAAGTGTAAGTGGCGGGGGCATGGTGGTGGGTGGTAGACACGAGAGCCGCCCATGAGCACACTAGTGCATGCGGGGCAGTGACCACCCGTTGGCTCACCTATCTCTGGGCTGGCTGGCCGGCTCGTTGGCACAGACTGGTACCTCATAATGAATGCTAAGTTGTATACAGTCCTATATACATTATATTTACTAGCAAGTATTTACAGTTAAGTGATGCTCCAATACACTCAGTACTACATGTAGTACTAGTGTTCCTAACTCGTATATGTGTATGTTCTACCAGTGGAAGGGGAATGCTGTTTGTGTTTGCAAATGACAATTACGAATAATATGACTGAGAGAAAACAAACACGTGATCACAACCTCCAGGGACAAGGACACGGTTCAGGGATTGTCCAACAAGGAGCGTCAAGAATGCAGAGTATATGTAAGACCATGAAATTCAGGGAAGGACCGATGATGCGCAAGGTGTATACCTTTGATATACCTTTGAAGAGTTTCGAGTTTATCTACTCTGAGCCCGGCCATGGGCCAGGCTCGTCTGGTAGTTCACAGTGTAAGATCAGATTGAACATAAGCCAAAACATACTGCTGAAGGAGCACATTAACCGTATTGCTTAAGCAGGTTATACAGGGCTTGCTAATCTCAAAGTATCCTTCAACATAACTTCTTTAAGACTTTGTAGCTAGTGTATATCACTCATTTTAAAATATATTGTACCAGAGTGCATCTTCTTCCCCTACCCCCCGTCCCTCCTACTTGAAGCATATTCAGAGGCTTAAAATGTTCGAGTCATTTGCAACCAAGCTTGTCTAAGCTGTGGATTGGACAAAGGAACCAAAATTAGTACAGTGGAAGAGAGGACTAGGGTAAAGCATAATTACTACCTCCGGGAGTTTGAATGATGGTTCGTACCTGACTTCAGATAATAGGGTTGAGCATACAGCCCGGAGATCATGTCACCAGAACTCCATCACCACTGCTTGTTTTGACACCGCTTGTCTAGCCCAATCATCTGTCAGTCGGCTGACAGGCTCGGCTGGCCAAGGCTTCACGTCTACAGATGAAGCACGTATCTCTGTCAGTCAGGTGGCAACAGTTGTGGCTAAAACAAAAACTTGAGTCCAATGAAAAGTGTAGTGTGCCGCTGTGTACAGTAATGGTAAGGTTGTTAATGAAAGTGATGAGTCTAGTGGTTGTGGTGATAGTGTAGGGATGATGGCAGTTAAGGAACTTAGTGTGTCCATAATGATGATAATGTTGATTGTAACGTAGAGAATAATATTGGTTATACTGATGAATGTAGTGGTGGTGGTGGTGTGGATGATGGCAGTAATATTGATGGGTGTAATGATAGTGGTGACGAGGGTACAAGTGTTGATACCACCTACCATACATTCACAAAGAACGCAACGCTCTCAGTAAACTAAGACTCCCACGCGCCCTCAGTAATGGAAGCAGCACTTAAGAAATTCATGGAGGAGGGAAGTTCAGATGAAGTAAATAATGTCTTTCAGTTTAGCAAATTCTTTCATTATGCTGATAAACAAAGTGTTGTCCCTGGACTTAAATAATGGAAGAAAATTCGTATAAGCTTTCTATCCTTATTTGGAATACAGCATCACTTAGGAAGAGATCTGACCTTCACCATAAAGCCACTACTGAACCCATTGATGTTGTGTGTACAGGAGTGCACAGTCCCTGAAACATCCCCACCCCTTAAACTGCCCTCATTTGCTGTATTTAATCTCAAATCTACTAATTCGAGTATTAGAAAATAGCTTCCCCATTAACTTCTTGTAAACAAAAAACTGAGTGTCTTCAATACCATGATGTTAGGATTTGTGTAGGGAACTCTGCTCTTAACATATTTAATTTGTATGCTCCTGCTGATAATTTTAATTATATGGAGCTTCCAACTTATGGTCAGCCTTAACCTTATTATTGTTGATTACTATGCAAAACTAATATTGGACCTCTCACTTTAGTAATGGTAAACAAGTTTTGTCACTTTAAACGGTCAGGTTCATATTATAGGCGACCTTGAACCCACATACATACTGTATCTGTGGAGGCATCCTTCATCTGTCTTGGCGTAAACATTAATTTTTGCCAGCTGTGAGGCTTCCATTGTTACAAATCAAATACATGTAATTTCTCAGGATTAATCATTTTCGATATTAGTAATACTATCTTCCTTGGTGGGATATTCAACGGGAAACTCTTTCATGTTTCCCCTGACTATCATGACAACTTTGTCGCTCATGTTGCAGATTGGTATAATTCCTATGAATATTTCTCTGTCGAGACCTTTAACAGCGATCTCGTAAGTAATATTCAAAATTATTTAGAACTGCCTGGACAGCCACTCAAACATCCTTGTACTCCAACCAATATTTTAATAATTATACCTACTACAGTGATTCTAAACTTCCAGCATTGAAACGTATTGTTCTAAGACTAGGCCTAATCTATAAAAATGAATCGCACCCCTGAAATGCTGAAGCTCTTTTAAACTGCCCTTGCTGCTGCCAGGAACGTATGACAGAGCTTTAGCAAAAAGACTAGGAAAAAAATTGTCAGTGGTTTCAACGCTCACACCCAACTTAGTCGGGCATGGAAGGATATAAATAGAATTAAGGGCAGTAGGACGGGTCAGGTCGCACACCCTCGTCCCTTACTCAGGGCGAATGAGCTGATCACTGCTTGGGCTGCAGTCTACCCATTACCAAAAAGTTGAAATTAGAGGCCAAACATGATGCCAATTGTATGGTTTGATGCATGGAAGAGTGTGCATCATTGCATAACCACTTTTCTCACGCTCCACACTTTACACCTCCTACACTACCTTCCATGACCTTGCATTTGATTAGTTAAACGACAGGTAATCATCAGTGAACTTGCCAGAATGGATGTAAGAGGATGGCTTCTCCGCTGGGTTAAAGGATACCTATCCAACAAAGTCTTCAGTGTTCCAGGGGGGTAAAATTAGGAACCCCACAGGGAGGTGTTCTCGGTTTCACCTTATTCAGTATTCTTATTAATGTTTTTCTAAATGTTGTGCTGATGATATAATGATTCATACCACCGGCTTCTCTAACACTCAAAATAATTCTTAACCATGTACTAGCCTGGTGTCAGGACTTGGGGTTGATCATCTCTGCTATGAAAACGAAGATGCTTAACAGGCGTCCTCGACAGAGGCGAAATTCGCAGGATCCAGTTGCATGATGGGTCTCGGCTAGAATATGTAATCTGATACAGGTATCTAGACTTTGAGGTCCCACTTCTTGGACCCGTTGTATCAAGACTTTGTCGCCAATACAAATGCTGAGAGCACTTGGTTGCGGCAGGTTTTTATCCCAGGTACGGTGCTAATGTTAAATTTGTGAAAATGATATATTTTGTTTCCATTTGATCTTTGGTTGATTACGCCGCACCGTCTTGCTCTTCCCCACATCATCAGAAGTTGCCTCATTCCAAACAGTTATCCTTCACTTTCTCCCCAAAAAACTTTAAATCACATTCAAAGCTTCACCTTAAAGTTGTATTGATACTTTAGTCGCACAGCACACACTTCCACTAGTTATGTTGATGGCTCTTTTCACCAATCCACTGGTGCTGCTGTTAGTGCTGCTGTCATATAGTGATGGCTCTCCTATAGAAATTGGAGCACTCCTCAACAATTGGGCTTTTGCCCTTCAAACTGAATTTTTTGCTATATTCCTTGCACTCAAATGCGTCCATGTATCTAAGGTTGTCTTAATTGTAACTGATTATCTATCATCCATAAATGTTCTTAACTCCACAAGTGTCAATTGTGGCACTTGGGTCAGAAGCTAGACAAGGGTATAATACGTCTGTAGACAATGGCGTAAGTGTACACCTGTTGATTTCATCTCACATGGGTCTTCAAATTCACGATAGAACTCATGAATTGGCAAAGGCATATCCTTCAAGGAGGGAGTAATTCTAATCTAGGGCTGTCAGAGGGAGATGGACAGCAGTCGCTCCATCTATCATCATTTTATCATGCAGTAGGAGCCACATGTCTATGGTACATTAAAGAAAATCAGCAGACTCTTAGACGTCACTTCCGCCCGGCTCTGGTTAGGTTACCAGTATCTGTGGCAGGTTGCATCAGCTGAGGTACACACAACTAAATGTAAACTTTGTCAGATGGACACTTGTCACACCTTGGTCATTGTGTGCTGGAATGCGATAAAGTTAATAAATTCAGAGACCTCATTCACGAATGTTCAAGAAATGTCAAAGTATTTTAGCCACAGTGGCGTATTATAAATAACTCATAACCACTTAAACCTGGTTAAATTCTACCATACCTTACTAAAATATAAGGTAATATATAATTTAAAACTACATAAGCTACACTAATATTTTCATGACTGAATTCATGACTGCGTAAATAACTCATTAAGATTGTAAGCAGATATAAACATGTAAATAGTTCATTACCACTAACTTTTTCAGCTATCAAAACTTTGGGGCCCATTCCCTGGACCCATTATGGGTGCATAATAAATATATTAAGTTAACTATAAATACTCAGACATTTATGGGGTAGATAGGAACAAATTGTTTGAAATTGTGATTACCAGGACAAGGGGACCAAGTTGGAAGGTATTAACATCCGCGTGACAGTCATGTTAGGAAGTAATTATTACGTTTCAAGGTGATGAGGAAATATAATGTGAATGTGGTGCTGATGGAAGCCACAAACAGGTAATATCTGTTGATGAAGCGCTGAATACACACAACACCGCCTTATATTGTTAACTACGAGAAAAATATTTTGAATATACGTTGTGAAAAATAGTGCGTGTTAAATAGCACATAAACTAAGAGGTGAGCGAGTAAGAAAGAAGATATAAAGATAGCTGCCATCAGGTAACTTAACGGGGAAGGCAGACCAGGATGAACAAAACAAAAAAGCCTTGAGAACATTAAACACCAAGTTTACACCAGTCATGCATGACTGAATTAGTACAGAAGTTTGCAACAAGACTAGTCCCGGAGGGGAAGGAAATGCGCTCTGCGGACGATAAAATAATCGAATTACCGAAATTGAAAGAAAGAACTATGGGAGATAGGTGGAAGAACTGGAGGTGTAATCGTAAACAAGAAGGCATGTCCCAGAGCTAGGAGGAATGCTGAACCTGACGACGTTGAGAGAGTAGAAGAAGGGAGTGGGGTCATGACTATACCTGATTACAACGTAAAAAAATGTACAAGGAATTGACAGGGAATGTCAATGTCACCAGAAGATATTCGAAACATCGCTGGAACCAGTGTAGAAGCCTTCAAGAGGAAACTGGACAAGTATCTTCATCGGGTGCCAGATCAACCAGGCTGTGATGGATATGTGAGGCAGCGGGCCTCCAGCAGCAACAGCCTGGTTGACCAGGCAAGCACCAGACGAGCCTGGCCCATAGCCGGGCTCAGAGAGTAGATACTCTCGAAACTCTTCAAAGGTATATCAAAGGTATTAGTGTAATTATGGCTGACTAGTTTTCATTCATTACCAGCTATTTTCCTTCCTGTAATTCTCCCGTGCTAATCGAAATTGGATCGCAGAATTTCAGTTTTGTTATGGTGAAAACGTGTTCGATCGCGTGTTACTCGACGTTCTACTGTACTTAAATTATTGGAAACGCCTTAGGTCCCTTAATCTATACTTCCTGGAATGCAAGCGAAAAAAATTCATCATAATTTATAACTGAAAAATTCTGGAGGGATGGTTTTCAAATTTACCAAATTTACTCGGTGAAATAACTCAATACGTGAACCCCAGGTTCTACAGGCCCTGCAAAATACCCCCTCAAATGAAAAGCAGAGATTCATTGAGTACACTAGCAGACAAGTCAATTATAGTACCTTACGTTTACGGCCCGGTTCCTGATCGAACTGGTGGCTGGACTGATTGACTAGGCTGTTGGTGCTGGCTGCACGCAGTCCAGCGTGTATACAACAAAAGCACGGCTGATAAGGAGCTGATTGGAGAAACTTATCAAGTTCACTCTTGAAAACAGCCAGAGAGTTGTTGATAATTTCCTTAATTTACAGAGGGAGAACGCTGGAAAGTCGAGGATCTCTTGACAGCGATTTCTCTTTGTGTACTCATTGCGCCCCTTGCTTTTTATTGGAGATATTTTGTAGTCTGCAAAATAGTGTGTTCAAGTTTGGGAACAGTCCTTCCAGGATTTTCCAGTTGTAAACAAGGATACTTCTTTCTCGCCTACGTTCCAGACAAAACAGTTCAGGAGACTTCAAGCGTTCCCAGGTGGGAAATTACTAACATGCTCTCAGCCTTTACAGGCTTACGCTTGGAACTTGGTAAGTTCTCCAGTTTCTGATCAATCGGGTTGTGATGTCTAAAGTTAAACTGGACTGCGCGATGCTAGCACCAACAGCCTGGTTAATTAAGCCATCAACACAACGATGACCTACAGAAGATACAAACAGGAAGGTGCTTCGGTGAGTAAATGTGGTATTTAATGTTAGTGTTGGTCATAATATAAGACAGTCAGGTGTTGCTGCTGTTGTGTGGTGTGTTGCTGCTGCAACAGGTGTAGGAAACATTGCATGGTTATGAATGTTTTCTCATATTATAGAAGATGTCAGAGAAGCCCTCTGATGTCACAGAACACCAGTACTGTACAGTAACACAGAACACCAGTACTGTACAGTAACACAGAACACCAGTACTGTACAGTAACACAGAACACCAGTACTGTACAGTAACACAGAACACCAGTACTGTACAATAACACAGAACACCAGTAATTTATTCAAATTGTTTATACTATAACTGGTTTTGAAAACGTTGCATGTATATACAGTGTTGGTGCTGCAAGTGTCGCATGTACAGTTATCCCCTATAATGTAAGTGTTGATATTGGCCCAATATGGCAAGTTAAGGTGGTGGTTAAATATAGATGTTGTGTATTATGGTGAGAGTTGCATAACCTACAACGAGTTTACTACTTGTGACAATCAACTGGTAGAACGGGTGGAGGTTGGAACTCATGACAAGCCAGTCCTACAACTGGCAAGCCAGTGCGTTGTTCACTATACCATGCCGGCCTCATATGATTTGCCCATGTATTCCCATACACACTAGGAAGGTTAGCGTGGGCCACATTGTGACTACAAATGACTTTTTTTAGAGGTATCTCACAGTTCTGCGAGTTGTTTGCAATCATGGCATTACGATTTTGGGAGTAAGTTACTTGGGGTATTTCAGTTTCCAGGCAACTTTGTATACAGTTACTGGGAGGTATTAGTCTGGGGTTCCAGTATATCTTTATTTAACTAGTGAAACTTTCTAACCTGTTGCTCAACGTCAATTTCTAAACGCTTCACAAAAAATCTCATTTTATTTTCTGTACATTAGGTTAAATAAGCCTTTTAAAACGTAGTTAACCACAAATGAGGAAAATAAATTCACGGTATCTCAGGGAAGGTTGTGGCCGAAGAAAGTAAAGAAACTTTCCGATCTGAACGGGTCACACCCAGGCGACTTCACCTAGATCAGGGGGTTCTTAACCGGGAGGTATCAATAACCCTTGGGGGTACGAGAACCAAATAATGGGGTTATGTGACCCATCTCTGAACAATTTGCCGTTTTTCCATAAGCAAATATAATGAAATCCTTATGATTTTCTTTCTGTTGTTAGCTATCAAGTAAAACCAAGCCATTGACATCTTTTGAAGTCATGACTCACGAAATCGTAATGACACGATTGCAAACAAACCATGCGACGGGCGGGGATAGAACCCACGATCATAGCTGGCCCAGTGGCTAGCGCGTCGGTCTGGAGTTTTATGACTCTGATCGCTGGTTCTATCCCCGCCCGTGGTATGTTTTTTTTTAAGTCATACTGGTACCTAATATGACTGGTGGTGGTGATTTTCGCAGTCTGGTGAAGGGGGTATGGCCACATATTGGCCAAGCCATTGGAGATCTGTAATCCGTAAAAAGGCTAACCTTAGACCTAGATTCAATGATCATGGAGGAACACTGCCATTTATGACTTGTTCCATATCTTCCCGCTCTCCCATTCACTCTTCCCGCTCTCCCATTCACTCTTCCCGCTCTCCCATTCACTCTTCCCGTTCTCCCATTCACTCTTCCCGTTCTCCCATTCACTCTTCCCGCTCTCCCATTCACTCTTCAACGTGTGCATATTAATTAAACTGAGTTTGGTAGCAGTGATCCGCAGGAGCTAGTTGGTAGTGGTCAGCGACAGGTGGATGAAGGTAGGTGGTGTTATGGACGCACCAGCTGTCTGTGATCTCCCGGCTGGCGATAGTAACCTTCATGACACATGTATGGCGGATTTATACACCACTGATTTACTATAGTATAATAGAAGAGTGGAGCATTGTTTCCCGGTGCCCTCCCTACCATCCTCGCTTCCTGCCTTCCTACCTACCTGCCTTCCTGCCATTCCTTGGTTGCATGCTATCTGCCTACCTACCTACCTACCTTCCTAGCTTCCTGTCATTCTAGTTGGATGCCTGCCTGCCTGCCTGCCTGCCTACCAACCAGCAGTGCTGCCTACCCCTACTTTTTTAGGTACCTGCAAATCTGCCTACCCCTGCTTTTCATAGGTACCTTGCAACGCTGCCTACTGTTTTCCTAGGTACCTTACCTGCCTGCCTTTCTAACTACTTACAACGCTGTCTACCTGCTTGACTGCCTAGTTAGCAGCTTAGGTGCCTGCATAAATGCCAGCCTGCTTGATACCTGCCTAGGTGTCTGCCTTCCAGCCTGCCTGATGATGGACCCCGGGACTTAATTGTCGTCTGTCAAGCAGATGATTGAGTTTTTTTATTACTAATTAATTAACTGCATGTTAAGTAGGGAACATATGTGAGTGTTAGTGACAGTGTGAAATGATTTTGTAGTGAAGGTTAGAGAATGTGATCTCTGAGAGGTGTGGGTGGCAGTGAGAGGTGTGGGTGGCAGTGAGAGGTGTGAGTGGCAGTGGGTAAGGTGGTGGGCAAGGTGTGTAGGGAAGGTGTGTAGTCGTTTGGGGTTAGTGCTTATTAGTCACGTCTGTCCAGGTGTAGGAATATCCGGGTTCCAGAGTTGCAGATCACCCCCCCTCCCCTCCCACACACACCTTAGTTTGTTATTCCCCCCCCTCCACTCCCACGCCTCTACCATGAATGTTCCTCACCTTGCCGACCTCCGCCTCTCCCTGCCCCCTCTTCCCCTGCCTGACCTCCTCTTACCATGCTGTAAGTCTTTCCCTCTTAGGTTTAAAATACACATTTACTGTTACTGTCATGGTTAGATAGCTTGATAACAAGCACTTCTGAGATGCTAAGCCTTGATGGCACTCTTGAAGACATTGTACGCGCCACACTGCCATGTAGCTCTACACTAACAAACACATTTACGGCTGGGAAATTGCGTCCCTGGATAATATATAGAGGACATGCACCATCCCATTTTTTTTCTGCCGAACATAAAAAGTATTAACAGAAGGTGTGATCGGTGTTGTCCTTGAAGGAGTCGAGGCCTCCTTTTATGTGGATGGTCTTGCAGTGTACTGCACTGTGGAGGGTCTTGCAGTGTACTGGACTGTGGAGGGTCTTGCAGTGTACTGCACTGTGGATGGTCTTGCAGTGTACTGCACTGTGGAGGGTCTTGCAGTGTACTGCACTGTGGAGGGTCTTGCAGTGTACTGCACTGTGGATGGTTTTGCAGTGTACTGCACTGTGGAGGGTCTTGCAGTGTACTGCACTGTGGAGGGTCTTGCAGTGTACTGCACTGTGGATGGTCTTGCAGTGTACTGCACTGTGGATGGTCTTGCAGTGTACTGCACTGTGGATGGTCTTGCAGTGTACTGCACTGTGGAGGGTCTTGCAGTGTACTGCACGGTGGAGGTCTTGCAGTGTACTGCACTGTGGAGGTCTTGCAGTGTACTCACTGTGGAGGGTCTTGCAGTGTACTGCACTGTGGAGGGTCTTGCAGTGTACTGCACTGTGGAGGGTCTTGCAGTGTACTTCACTGTGGAGGGTCTTGCAGTGTACTGCACTGTGGAGGGTCTTGCAGTGTACTGCACTGTGGAGGGTCTTGCAGTGTACTGCACTGTGGAGGGTCTTGCAGTGTACTGCACTGTGGATGGTCTTGCAGTGTACTGCACTGTGGATGGTCTTGCAGTGTACTGCACTGTGGAGGGTCTTGCAGTGTACTGCACTGTGGAGGGTCTTGCAGTGTACTGCACTGTGGATGGTCTTGCAGTGTACTGCACTGTGGAGGGTCTTGCAGTGTACTGCACTGTGGAGGGTCTTGCAGTGTACTGCACTGTGGAGGGTCTTGCAGTGTACTGCACTGTGGAGGGTCTTGCAGTGTACTGCACTGTGGAGGGTCTTGCAGTGTACTGCACTGTGGAGGGTCTTGCAGTGTACTGCACTGTGGAGGGTCTTGCAGTGTACTGCACTGTGGAGGGTCTTGCAGTGTACTGCACTGTGGAGGGTCTTGCAGTGTACTGCACTGTGGAGGGTCTTGCAGTGTACTGCACTGTGGAGGGTCTTGCAGTGTACTGACTGTGGAGGGTCTTGCAGTGTACTGCACTGTGGAGGGTCTTGCAGTGTACTGCACTGTGGAGGGTCTTGCAGTGTACTGCACTGTGGAGGGTCTTGCAGTGTACTGCACTGTGGAGGGTCTTGCAGTGTACTGGACTGTGGAGGGTCTTGCAGTGTACTGCACTGTGGAGGGTCTTGCAGTGTACTGCACTGTGGAGGGTCTTGCAGTGTACTGCACTGTGGAGGGTCTTGCAGTGTACTGGACTGTGGAGGGTCTTGCAGTGTACTGCACTGTGGAGGGTCTTGCAGTGTACTGCACTGTGGAGGGTCTTGCAGTGTACTGCACTGTGGAGGGTCCTGCAGTGTACTGCACTGTGGAGGGTCTTGCAGTGTACTGGACTGTGGAGGGTCTTGCAGTGTACTGCACTGTGGAGGGTCTTGCAGTGTACTCACTGTGGAGGGTCTTGCAGTGTACTGACTGTGGAGGGTCTTGCAGTGTACTGCACTGTGGAGGGTCTTGCAGTGTACTGCACTGTGGAGGGTCTTGCAGTGTACTGCACTGTGGATGGTCTTGCAGTGTACTGCACTGTGGAGGGTCTTGCAGTGTACTGCACTGTGGAGGGTCCTGCAGTGTACTGCACTGTGGAGGGTCCTGCAGTGTACTGCACTGTGGAGGGTCCTGCAGTGTACTGCACTGTGGAGGGTCTTGCAGTGTACTGCACTGTGGAGGGTCTTGCAGTGTACTGCACTGTGGAGGGTCCTGCAGTGTACTGCACGGTCTACTCCTGGGGTGGCTTTTCCTAAGAGTTGGCTGCTTCTGAAGGATACCAGTTTTCCAGTCAGACGTTTGGTTGATTATTTTACCTGATACTGTGTTATTACTTAATACTACTTACTAGTACTATTACTACTACTACTTACCGCTACTAAATACCCCTGTTACTAATTACTGTTACTACTTACTATTAGTACTATTATTGCTACCTCTTAGTACTTTTTACTACTGCTTACTGCTACTAACCACTTATTACTAAAGACTTACTAACTACTACCACTACTTACTATTCAAAGAACTGGAGTGGTGTTGCTTTACGGTGATCTCCGGTGAGAATTCGAACACTTTCCAAAGCTATCTGTGTTCCGTAGAGCTCCACACTGATCCCCTGCTGATAGCTGGCCTAGTTGGATCTCGGTTTAAAATCATCTAATAAAATTCCCAGTGTGCTCTGTTTGCCTGGCCTAGTATACTTCTGTTCATACTGTGGTTCAAAAAATCAGACCCAGGAGTGGATGACCAGGAAAATAACTAAGCAGATGCCGAGGGCAAAGGCTGAGATTTCGAGTTCATTGGCTTCAAAGGACTCATGTCTTTGGGAAGTTGAGGGTCAGATAGGCGCTATAAGGAAGAAAGACTCTATATAGGGCTTCAGCAGGAATCATCACCTTGAGACTACTGTCGACTGAGGCTTCGTCACGCACCTCACCCACAGTCTACTGTCGACTGAGGCTTGGACACTCACACCTCTCCCACAGTGTACTGTCGACTGAGGCTTGGACACTCACACCTCTCCCACAGTGTACTGTCGACTGAGGCTTGGACACTCACACCTCTCCCACAGTGTACTGTCGACTGAGGCTTGGACACTCACCTCTCCCACAGTGTCGTGTTTTGCATGAGCTGCTTCCCGTTGTTTGTTGCTTGCACTGCTGCAACTTACTATTGAACACAGTTTTGTTCTCAGCTTGTGGCTGTGTTTATTTCGTTATGTTTACAATTATCAAGGGTCATGCGGGAATCTGTGTTTTTTTTTTTAAATCTTTTGACACTTGCAATTTACTGGTTGTTTTTAACTGATGCTCGTTATTTTCACTTGGTGTTTGAGTATTTTTTTTATCCATACCTGTAGTTTTTTATTTTTAATTCTACCTTGGCTGTTTTTGTGTTAGATTTGTCTGTGTTTTTACTTAGTGGTGAATGATTTATTCGGTGCTCATACAGTATTTCAAACGTATCTATTTTTTCCCATTTACCCCCATCCTTTACTCCTTACCGATTCCCTTCTTCTATTCACTCCTTCCTCTGTTGTTCGCTCTGCATTTTATTCAATATTTGCCCATCCATTTATCTTTTACTCGTCCTGAATACCATAACATTTCATTTTTGTTCGTTCTACATCCTTACCTTCTTAAGCCCTCTTGTCTTCCCTTCTTCCTCGTGACTTGGGTCCCTCTTCTCTCCCTCTTGTCTGAATGTCGTGGCTAACTTTCCCACATTCTTGTCGTGCCGAGTCATCAGTAGAAGTTCCCAGCTTTATGTAATTGCTTTATAAAATGGTTCAGTTGGCCTTGATGTCCCGCATAGGTGTTGACATGGCGTGAGTGTTTGTGCAGCCAGAGCTTTGTTTACCTGTGTTGTACCCGAGTACCTGTCAACCTCTCTTACCCGAGTACCTGTCTACTTTTGTCTTACCCGGGTGCCTGTCTATCCGTGTGTTACCCGGGTGCCTGTCTACCTGTGTCTTACCCCAGGTGCTGTCTACCTGTGTCTTACACCGGGTGCTGTCTACCTGTGTCTTATCCCGGGTGCTGTCTACCTGTGTCTTACCCCCGCGTACCTGTCTACCAGTGTTGTGAACACAGTTATGGCCTTGTGTAACTGCTCTTCGGGTGATCCGTCACCACTATTCCAGTAACTAACTGTTTTCTAACCGCTTCTCAGGAAAATCCATTTCTGTACGTGTTTAAGCATTTGTGTTGCTGTGATAATGTTGAAGGTATAACATACATGACTTCAGGCACATTCACTCGCTCGCCCTGAAACTTAACATGTTAGATTAACGTGATTTATGTTGTTAAATTTCTTGACTTGTGTGATGCAGTGTTGTGATGATCCCATTACTGATTCTTGTCTGTGTTGCAGGTACGTGTGTTGCAGCCAGAGGTTGCATGCCAACTGCTGAATTCACGCTCAGGCATCTCTGAGGCCCACCCGTAAGGCGAGTAGGTAGTGTCTGACAGTATAGTTGGAAAATAGTATAAAATACCGACAAGGTGAAGATTAAGATACATGTACAACAGTTGGGTATCTTTATTGTTGAAATGTTTCACCTACACAGTAGACTTCTTCAGTCAAATACAAAGGTAGTAGTAGTAATGAAGTAAAGATGATGTAATCAGTCCATTAACCTTGGAGAAAAAGTATTTGAGGTGGTGAGTCCCTCAGCGTGGAGAAGAGTTCAGCTCCATGGTCTGGACCAGACCATGGAGCTGAACTCTTCTCCACGCTGAGGGACTCACCACCTCTAACACTTATCTACGGATTATCTTGCTGCCTCTCACTCTTAACGCTGAATTAGTTTCCATCTTCAGTAGAGACAGTGGATCAGTTGATCCAACACCTAAGGAAGGGTAAGAGTCGTCTCAGAAGGGTTGGAGGCAGGGAGTAAAGGAGGTAGACATGCCCAGCGTGGGCCAATAGGCCTACTGCCATGTTCCTTCTTTATGATGTTCTTATAGCTTGTAAAGCATAATTGTAGGATGAGGATCAGTGCCAGGGTAACCAAATAATTCTATATTTGAACTTGCTACATTTTCCAATTTGTTCATTGCCTCTTCAGAATTTAAGTTTAAGTACAAGAACTGTAAATTATGACATTACAAATATTGATATATGGGTATATTTAAAATTGAAGTTTAGATGATAAGTTAACAGAATACCAAATTGTAACTTAAGTTAACAATATCAAGTTAACAAAGTTGTGTGAAACATTATCTAGTTTCAAGAACTCTGGTCAAGGACTTGCATCTGCTAGGGAAAAGTAAATTACTGTAGAGGTACCTTCTGGTACGTAATTTGTATGGTTCCTTAATTTGTATAATATATTTTGTACATGGCTTTTAAAAAAAATTATTTAGTAATTTTACATAAAATAATTGGTAATGAATTTCGTTTGTTACAATTGGACGACTTTTCAGAAAATATTTAATTTGGTTTTGAAAGTTTGAGAGTAAAGTCATGAAAAAAATATATCTTTTATATTAACTGGTAATGTCAGGTACATTCTCTTGTATTTCAGTCTTAGTAAGATTTGGTTAGTTCAGTTATCTTTATAAGTGAATATTTTTAGTAATTTAACTAGTATTATAGTGAGAAATCATAATCGTATTTTTTAAATATACTGTGTTGATAAAGAACAAGTTTCAGTTGCTACTCTATGGAATGAGGGACATTGTGTAAGATCATACAGTCGAGTGAAAGTTCATATATTGGGTAAGTAGACTGGTCAAAACAAGAGATGCTGAGCCAATCATGATGATCTACAAGTAGCTTGTCTCCAGGCTATTCTAACTGCCTTCAGGTCAGAGGTGACTGCTGAGCTAAAAAACGTACAGAGAACCTACACTTAACCATCTGAAGTCCCGAGAACACTTGAATTGTGTGTATGTACATTATATTTATACACATATGAATGTGTGTGCGCATTATATTTATACATATGCACAAATGAATGTGTGTATGTGTGAATCTTTCTCCCAACCACACTATAAATGATCATAAGTAGGACTCCAATCAGGAAATTCTTTGACCTGGAAAGATTGGTGAGATGCAGCCATAATCTACGGTTATATCATGGAGACTACCGTTTCAAAATAGTCTGGTCTATGGACATGGTTATTCAGGGTATAGGATCTTGGTCTCTGTAGCGTTTTCAGGTTAGGGCTAGTTTACAGACAGGGTTGCTCAGGATATAGCATTTTAGGCTCTATAGCAGGTGTGGTTCCTTCACTGTTTTTACTTCGCGTGTACCAGCGTAAACTCAAGACTCTTCTCAACTCTGCCAAACTTTACGCCGGCTTTGAAGTAGTGAGTGATACATTTAAGTTTATGAAGATGAACTAGGACGCTTGGGTGAGACCTGGCACTCTGTGCACTCAGTGGCACAAGTACTGCTGCACTCTGGCATTCACATGTACTGGTGCACTCACCAGCACTCCGACACAGTGGAACTCAAGCACACTCACAGGTTGGTACAGGAGCAAACATAGTCCATTTAAATACAAATTAGTGAGTATAAATCGATGAGTGTACACACACACACACACACACACACACACACACACACACACACACACACACACACACACACACACACACACACACACACACACACACACACAGTGCATTCACCGGCACTTTGTCAGACTGTGCATAGAATTGTGCCCTAAAGTAGTGTCAGTTGTCTACAGAGGGACTTTTTTTTTGTCATTTACAGAGGGACTCTTGTGTCACTTGATAGCGAGATAGTTTACAGTGATGTTGTGGTTGTCTGGGTTATACACTTTGCAGACACCATGACGATAAGAATTTGAGGTGCTGTAGAGGTGTTAGGGCAGGGCAGGGGAGGGAAGGGAAGGGTAGGATAGAGGTGTGGAAGGGGCAGGGGGTGAGGGGAAGAAGTGAAGGTGGGCTTGGAGAGGGAGATGGAAATGCTCCTGTCTGGTGACTGTGAGAAATAGGAATAAAGATGGGCGTTATATTTTCGTCAGTTGTGCTCCAGCCTCCATCATCACAGTAGCCAGAGCCTCGTCATTCATCTGGGTTCAGGGCGGGACGAGAGGGGATGGGAGGGAGATGATCACAGTCGGAACCGACACCATTTATATCTGGAACGTCCGGTGGATTGTCCTGTGATAGCGGTGGAGTGAGCCATTATTGGTGCTGCTGCTGCTGCTGCTGCTGCTGCTGCGGCGTCCATCCGGGTAGTGCCAGGGAGTGGGGCCGCTGTACTGGATTTTGTTGGTTTAAAGCAAAATTCGTAGTTGATGTTTGTCATACGGATATCCGGACCTTATCTACACCCAGCCATGACACTGGATGTGCGTGTCTCTGAATATTTTTGTTGGATTGTAAGATCCCTTAACAAATGATTGGTATTCAGTAATGTATCTTGATGATTATTCTGTGGAATAGTCTTCCGGATCACGCGAGCGAGAAGGATGATTGTGATGATGCATGTTATCATGGTCAGGTACGAGAGAGGAATGGCCCTGTGGCGTGCAGTGCCAGCCAGAGTGAGCAGTGTTTAGTATTGGCAGTGGTGTTAGTCGTAATGGACGTTGTAGATCAAGGTGACACTTACGAATGTGGCAATCATCGGAAATGTTATTCATTGTCCAATAACCTATTACTTCTGTACTGCCACTAGAAATTAATGGTTAACGAATTAGTTACTTACCAAGTGCGACTACGATGTAATACAGAACAAAATGCTGAAAACAAAAAGGAAAGCTGGGAAAAGTGGGTGGGTGGATGGATATTTAATTTCTTAACATATAAAATCCAAAGATTAATAGTAAACAAAATGAAATCAAAAGATGTCATATTGGGAAAACTGTTCCCCAAGGCACAGTACTTGTCCCAATTCTTTCTCATAATTATATCCGATATAGAAATAGAAATCATAGCACTGTCATCCTTTTGGAAACGACATTAAAATTTATACGAGAGCGATATCCAGCGAGGACACAGCAAGTCAAGTCTTCCAGTGGGCTACTGAAAACATTGTGATGTTCATTGTCTACTCATTTTAGTTACTCTGCAAGTCACCCATTCTCTAGTCTGGGATATTGCCCCTTTCAAGACAGGCGAACCGGCAGAGCTGGAAAATAGAGAACCTTGGCTGCTTGTATAAGCTTAGTCAGCACCTAAATTAATGAGAGTACTTAGTCCTCGTGAGCAAGAAAATTTCATAATTTACACCTGTAAAATTCGATACTCCTTCCCTTGGAAAGAAAGGGGCTAAGGATACGGTACAAAATTCCTTCAGTGAATAACAGGGCGCTGTGAATGCACTGAGATAATTACCAAAAGGCTATTGGCCATCTTCAAGAAGAAAGTTGAGTTGTCATTTCCTGACCAGCCAGGCGGTGATGCATACGTTGATTTGTATGTGGCTATCACCAGTAGCCTGGTCGATCAGGACAGCAACTGAGATGACGACCCCTCTAAACCGTCTAAAGGTAAGGCATAACCTTGGTATATTTACAAATACCTTGGTATAACTAGGAGTTAGGAAAGGATATCAAACCGTATGTAACCACACAAATGTTTTGCTATTGCTGTGCTGCGACGTTAACAGATTTTCTGGAGGAGAGACTTCTTGACTGGTGGTAGTGGCGACATTGATGGAGTATCTACAATCTTCCGTTATTCTGCAGGTGTGGGGGATCCCAGACCTGGCCTGGCAGACAGTGCCACATTTTTGCATGAAAATCATTTTAAGTATTCTTGGTTAACTCGTAAAGAAAGGCGACGTTTGTGAATAACTTCAGAAAAAGTTGTTTCTGACCAGTATAGGAAGCATCCCACAAAATACAAGTTGTTGCTGACTGTATGGAAAGTAACCCATGAAATGCAAGTTTTGTCTAATTTAGTCTTTGTAAAAAAATTTCACAATTTTTTTATGGGAATACTAAATCTTCTTAGACAGGATTATAGTTACTGATGCAGTATGTCGGTCACTGCCTCTGGGAGATGATTCTCTGGCATTGATGTTATATTATTCAACCTTGAATAAACTGATTTTAAAATCAGTACTCCCGTGACAAGATGAATGTTTTCGTGCAGTGAGGCAAGTCATCGCATCAGTAGATAAATCACTGTCAAAATATATACATTTGTTTTGTGAGATCCTGTTATCTTGTCTTGAAATGCAATTTCATTTTCAGAGACGAGCAGTAAACTTTGACTTCGAATATAGATTTTCAGTTTGCACTGAACCTACTAAACGGTGAGAGACTTCATGATGCCCTGTCTAATTTGATTGAATTAGGATATTTGATAAGTTTTCCCTGGATCCCCGCCTTGATCACTTACGTCTGTGCTACCTGTTTCAAGTTTGGCGTACACCTAGCAAGCCAGCTGCTGCTGTCTCTCCTGAGGAGAGAAGGAGAGCGCTTCATAGTGCTAGGCTTCTTGCGATGTTTAATCTTTGTATGTTAGCTGGTCTTCTAATTGTGGCCTTGATATGCTCGTGGTCAGAGAAGTTGGCTCCTCTCCTTGTTCTCCTTGGGCAGTGCCTTATGTCCTCCTTTGTAGGCAGTGGTTGAGAACCCCCCTTGAGTGAAAAACCCCAGTGATGCCTTTGGCTGATCTTGGAAGATGATCTTGTACATGTTTCAAGGTAAAAGGTTTTCACTGATGGATCAGAGGGAGGGTGGCGGTAGTCGCCGGGAAGGACTCGTATTGGGCAGTTACCAAACCAGTCCTTTGTACTCGCTGTAGAGCTCCTCGCAAACCAGATAGCTGGCTTAGTTGGATCTGTTGGAATGGTATGCTTTTGTCGATCTTGTGGTCCAAAAGATCATGGAGTAGTTAGCTCGTTACCATGCTTGGCACAAGGATGCGGTGCTGTCTTGGTGCCCGGGCAATGTTGATGTCCAGGGTAATGAACAGGAAGATGCCATGGCATTGGCTGCTACAGCAAGCTAGCTCTATAGCAGACTTGTGCCTGGGCAATTTATGGATCACATACACAGATATGCCCATGGGAAGCGGCGGACCTGGTGGGCCCTACAGACGAGAAGCAAGCTATACTGTTTTCAGCAAGACGTCGGTGTTTAGACATATTATTTTATAAGAAATCTTTAAGATGACTGATAGTTGAGGATCAAACACTCACGTATCTTCCATTATCCCATTTCAAAGTTCTCCTTCCTTCCTCTCCCCTTCTCCCTCCTCTGTGTACCTTGTGGCATGTAACTGACACTTGAACACGTATTAATTATTGGCTCACGACTTAAGCATTTTCGCTGACATAGTTTTTATAATATTGTGGTGCCTGGGAACTTTTAGGAGGGTCTTTATGCATTAGCAACGTCATGGGATTTGAAGCTGATGCTGGTAATTTTAAAGTGCTGTGTTTATCCATGATAGTAGCGTTTGTTTGCTAATTTTACCTTAGATATGCCCAAGTGTTGTAGCTATTTTTTGTTGCCAACATCGTTGAATAATTACTAGTCAAAGCTGTCTTCTAATTTCAAGGCCACCTACTTACTTGTACATCTATCTTGACGAGGGTATATGATTGTGTGCCCAGGACGTACACACTTTAATCCTGCCCTGCCTACGAGACACGATTGATACTGGGTTACCAGAGAGACCTGATTTCAGGCCGAGCTGTGCTGGTTGTAAAGCACCAAATTCTACAGATCACTATATCAGCGTATGCTACACTGCAGAGCAGATCACATACATGCTTGGGAAACAGCCAGTGAAGAGGCAGGGTAGACTAATGCTGGCGTTGCAGGGAGGAAAGAGAGTGTCAAACTTCTTTAATTACCTTTACAACTTATCCGCCTCTGGGGTCTACAGGAAACACGGGTGGAGTTTCCTACTGCTCTAGGCTTAACTATCACCTCTCCACTACGCTGGGTCACACTAGAATTTGACCTTTAAACATAATTGGGTTCGTTAGAAGGGTGCGGGTAACATTCTGTAATGTTACCAGATGATTCGGATTATCAAACTGCAACATCATTGCAAAACAATAGGAATAACAGGTGATCTGTTCTTCCTATTGTTATAATTAATCAGCAGAAACGTCCAGCAACATTAACAGCTAAACAGTATTAAGTTGTTGACTCACAAACTCAGGTCTGGTGTGGCAACAAAGTTAATAATGTTTGTGTCACATTTCATCACAGAACGGGTCTTGTACATAAAGTAATAAAGGACTAATGAAATGTTAGCTTAAAATAAGATTTTGTTCTGATATTTTACCCAGAAGTTTAGCCACCCAAGATAAAATAGTTCTCGATGACACACTGACTGTCTGATTTATTTCCATTAGGGTTTACCTACCTGGAGGTAGGTAGGGTCCTTTAATCTCCTTCCCCAGGATGCGACCCATAACAGTCGGCCGACAGCGATGTAAGGAAACGTGCGCAACCTTTCACCCATGCCGAGTAGTAGTCCCCAGTTCCTCGTCGAGAGAGCTGAGGGCGCTACCATTCGAGCCTCGAACACTCATTTGACCAGGTTAACTTCAGTATGGCCACTGAGACTACCTGCAAGGCAGTCGCTTAAAAATATTTCACAGTTGGGTACAGTATCCTCGGAACCAGTAAAGCTACAGTATCCTCGAGGAGTAAGAAGCTACAGTATCCTCGAGGAGTAAGAAGCTACAGTATCCTCGAGGAGTAAGAAGCTACAGTATCCTCGAGGAGTAAGAAGCTACAGTATCCTCGAGGAGTAAGAAGCTACAGTATCCTCGAGGAGTAAGAAGCTACAGTATCCTCGAGGAGTAAGAAGCTACAGTATCCTCGAGGAGTAGAAGTATCCTCGAGGTAACTACAGTATCCTCGAGGAGTAAACAGACTAGGAGAAGCACTACCTGAGTTTATCCTCCTGAAGGAGCTAAGAAGCTACAGTATCCTCGAGGAGTAAGAAGCTACAGTATCCTCGGAGAGACAGACCTCGAAGTAAGTCTACAGTATCCTCGAGGGTAGGCCGTATCCTCGAGGAGTAGAAGTAGTATCCTCGAGGAGGGAAGGACAGTATCCGAGGTATAGTACCTGAGGTCAGTATCCGAGGTAAGGTATCCTGAGGGAAGTTAGACCTCGAGAGTATGAGTACAGTCCGAGGGTAGTGTCTGGCTGGAGGATGAGGTCTTGCTTTATGGAAGATCAAGACTAAATAACAAACATCGTTTCTCGGCTTAAATCAGAATTTGGACTGTGGCTTCGTTTGGCTGACCTCTTGTTTTTGCAGTGGATCACTTTGTTGACTGTGAAGTGATTTTAAAATGAAACGAATTTTTGAATATGGTTTATGGATTTTAATTTTGGCTGGCCGCCTGAGGTCTTTGATATGGAATGATTTATGGCTTATGATTTACACACACACACACACACACATTAATATATATATATATATATATATATATATATATATATATATATATATATATATATATATATATGAGTATATATGGATGATATATCCACTTGAGGCACCAATGTCTGTTATGATGAGTCAAGTGGAACTAGAGCTGCAGTGTTGTTAAAATAATAATCAATCGCCCTCCCATCTGTCACTCAGGGTCATCTAGCCCTCACAACACCCACCACCCATCCTACCTACCAAACCCACCCAATCCTTGCTGCCTCCTACCCAGGGCTCACCCACCTGCTGTCCTTGGGACATGTGTAGGAGTCAGCTTCAGTGTCCCTGATTTTCACCACATTGTTACTCTCGCACTACCGTTTACCACTTCTACACTGTTATCTACCTCCCCTACACTGTCTACCTCCCCTATACTGCTGTCTACATCCCCTACACTGCTGTCTACCTCCCCTACACTGCTGTCTACCTCCCCTACACTGCTGTCTACCTCCCCTACACTGCTGTCTACCTCCCCTACACTGCTGTCTACCTCCCCTACACTGCTGTCTACCTCCCCTACACTGCTGTCTACTCTACACGCTGTCTACCTCCCTACACTGCTGTCTACCTCCCTACACTGCTGTCTACTCCCCTACACTGCTGTCTACCCCCTACACTGCTGTCTACATCCCCTACACTGCTGTCTACATCCCCTACACTGCTGTCTTCCTCCCCTATACTGCGGTGCCTCCCCTGCACTGCCGTGCCTGCCTCCTCTACACTGCCGTGCCTGCCTCCCCTACACTGCCGTGCCTGCCTTCCCTACACTGCCGTGCCTGCCTCCCCTACACTGCCGTGCCTGCCTCCCTACACTGCCGTGCCTGCCTCCCTACACTGCCGTGCCTGCCTCCCTACACTGCCGTGCCTGCCTCCCTACACTGCCGTGTCTGCCTCCCCTACACTGCCGTGTCTGCCTCCCCTACACTGCCGTGTCTGCCTCCCCTACACTGCCGTGCCTGCCTCCCCTACACTGCCGTGCCTGCCTCCCCTACACTGCCGTGCCTGCCTCCCCTACACTGCCGTGCCTGCCTCCCCTACACTGCCGTGCCTGCCTCCCCTACACTGCCGTGCCTGCCTCCCCTACACTGCCGTGCCTGCCTCCTTACACTGCCGTGCCTGCCTCCCCTACACTGCCGTGCCTGCCTCCCCTACACTGCCGTGCCTGCCTCCCCTACACTGCCGTGCCTGCCTCCCCTACACTGCACATATCACTTGAAAATATTGACCGTCGTGGTGCACTCTCCTAATTGTGGTTGCATTCGTCGATTCACGGCTCCTGGTCCTGCTTTTTCACTCCCCGCTGCTGGGTTCTCTCTCTCTTGGCTGCACGAGTCATATAATAATAATAATAATAATAATAATAATATTTTTATTTGGACATGATACAAAGAATTACATTTGGTTATTGAAATTACATGAGGTGTACATGCCAAAAGATCCTCATGTAATCTCAATAACCATCATACCTATTCTTAAAACTATGTATGGATAATGCCTCTATCACATCAGTGTCTAGGTCTTTCCACATCCTGACCACTCCAAGGCTAAATATGTAATTCCTAACATTTCTATATGGGTGTGACCATAGTGTAGGTGTGACCCAATGACCATGGCGTGCGCGTGACTGATCATAACATTGGTGTGGGCGTGACTGATCATAACGTGGGCGTGGGCGTGACAGTGTCCTCATGGAAGGTGTTGGGTTGTTCCCTGCTCAGCAATGTTGTGTGCAGGTGTGGTGTGTGTGTATGTGGTGTGTGTGCAGGTGTGGTGTGTGTGTATGTGGTGTGTGTGCAGGTGTGGTGTGTGTGTATGTGGTGTGTGTGCAGGTGTGGTGTGTGTGTATGTGGTGTGTGTGTATGTGGTGTGTGTGCAGGTGTGGTGTGTGTGTATGTGGTGTGTGTGCAGGTGTGGTGTGTGTGTATGTGGTGTGTGTGTATGTGGTGTGTGTGTATGTGGTGTGTGTGCAGGTGTGGTGTGTGTGATGTGGTGTGTGATGTGGTGTGTGTGTATGTGGTGTGTGGTATGTGGTGTGTGTGCAGGTGTGGTGTGTGTGTATGTGGTGTGTGTGTATGTGGTGTGTGTGTATGTGGTGTGTGCATGTGTTTGGCATGTGCATGTCTGGCGTGTGAACTTTGTGACTCATTAGTTTGCTGTTGGTATTTATCCACACATTTTGTTTTACATTCACAGTCATATTGTGTGTGGGTGTCGCGCGCGCGGGTATATTGTGTGTGGGTGTCGCGCGCGCGGGTATATTGTGTGTGGGTGTCGCGCGCGCGGGTATATTGTGTTGGGTGTCGTCGCGGGTATATTGTGTGTGGGTGTCGCGCGCGCGTATATTGTGTGTGGGTGTCGCGCGCCGGTATATTGTGTGTGGTGTCGCGCGCGGGTATATTGTGTGGGGTGTGCGCGCGCGGTATATTGTGTGTGCGTGTCGCGCGCGCGGGTATATTGTGTGTGGGTGTCGCGCGCGGGTATATTGTGTGAAGTGTCGCGCGCGGGTATATTGTGTGTGGGTGTCGCGCGCGCGGATATTGTGTGTGGGTGTCGCGCGCGGGTATATTGTGTGTGGGTGTCGCGCGCGGGTATTGTGTGTGGGTGTCGCGCGCGGGTATATTGTGTGGGTGTCGCGCGCGCGGGTATATGTGTGTGGGTGTCGCGCGCGCGGTATATTGTGTGGGGGTGTCGCGCGCGCGGTATATTGTGTGGGGTGTCGCGCGCGCGGGTATATTGTGTGTGGGTGTCGCGCGCGGGTATATTGTGTGTGGGTGTCGCGCGCGCGGTATATTGTGTGTGTGCGTGTCGCGCGCGCGGTATATTGTTGGGGTATCGCGCGCGCGGGTATATTGTGTGGGGGTGTCGCGCACGGGATATTGTGTGTGCGTGTCGCGCCGCGGGTATATTGTGTGTGGGTGTCGCGCGCGCGGATATTGTGTGGGGTGTCGCGCGCGGGTATATTGTGTGTGCGTGTCGCGCGCGCGGGTATATTGTGTGTGGGTGTCGCGCGCGCGGGTATATTGTGTGTGGGTGTCGCGCGCGCGGGTATATTGTGTGTGCGTGTCGCGCGCGCGGGTATATCCACTTAACATTTTTTTAATTTCTTCTGAGTAAATGAATGGTTGTTTACCTTACTGACTTTAGTTGCCTGTTTGTTTGGTAACCCCTCCCACATATGTATGCTGGGGAGGCAGCTGATGAACGGTCTTGGGACCCTAACACTTATTTTGTTGCCTCTTACCGTACCCATGGTTATACTTCACGAATACAAACATTTTGACCTTGTTAAGAGAGCCAGACTCACCCATCACGTCAGTTGTACTCTCTTCCACTCTCTCTATCCTCATCTTCCTCTTTCCATTTGTTTTCTCTCGTATTTTCTTCCTCTGTTATTTAAGGTATACTTTTCCCTTCGCCTCTAGTGTCTAAGCTTTATCTTTTTACACTGTGTCTAGGTTTTATTGTATTTTCTAAGTTCATTCGTGTTGCTTTTATTTAGCTCCATCTAGTGGTCAGTCTCTTCAGTTAGGAGGAGGACGAAACAGGAACATAAGTGTGAGAGGTGTAGATAAATGAACAGAGATTACTGTATCTCAAGATAAGCGACCCAATGGTATGAGAGAGGTGTGTACATGGGTACGTGATGGCAGGTGAGTGTACTGGTTCGTGTGTGTGTACGGATTGTTTCATCTTGGCCTTATCTCTTATTAGCCAAGAACTTCTTGACTGCGAGAAATAGGTTTGTCTTGCTTTTAATAATAATAATAATAATAATAATAATAATAATAATAATAATAATAATATTATTTGCAACAAGTACAAGGTATACAGGCCTAGCTGACATCAATGACATACTACTATATAGAAAACCCCTTGTTATGCTGAGCATTTCGGGCAAATTAGGTCAGTTTTTGTCCCAGGATGCGACCCACACCAGTCGACTAACACCCAGGTACCCATTTTACACTAATGGGTGAACAGGGACATCAGGTGTCTTATGGAAACACGTCCCTAATGTTTTCCAGCCGTACCGGAGGAGATTCGAACCCCGGACCTCAGTGTGTGAGCTGAGTGCGCTAGCGATCGAGGTACGAAAGATCGAGTCTCCACTGTTTACTATAAATGACACTCTTCAAATCGCTAGTGCTCCCTCACTTAGAATACTGCTCAGTGCTGACGGCCCCGTTCAGGGCAGGAGAAATATCAGAGCTGGAACAAATCCAGAGATCGTTTACGGCTCACATTGAGCCATTGAAACATCTAAATTATTGGGAACGCCTTCAAGTCTTGAACATGTACTCATATGAGCGGAGGAGAGAGAGATACATGATAATATATACTTGGAAAGTACTTGAGGGCCTGGTCCCAAATCTGCACACTGCCATAACAACATACTGGAGTGAGAGATATGGGAGAAAGTGTAAAATAAACCCAGTGAGGAGCAGGGGTGCGGTGGGGACAATACGGGAGCACTGTATTAACATCCGGGGTCCCAGACTATTCAACATCTTACCAGAAGATATCCGAAACATCGCTGGAACCAGTGTAGAAGCCTTCAAGAGGAAACTGGACAAGTATCTTCATCGGGTGCCAGATCAACCAGGCTGTGATGGATATGTGGGGCAGCGGGCCTCCAGCAGCAACAGCCTGGTTGACCAGGCAAGCACCAGACGAGCCTGGCCCATGGCCGGGCTCAGAGAGTAGATACTCTCGAAACTCTTCAAAGGTATATCAAAGGTATGACGACCTCTAGAGTACTTCAAATAAATGTGTTAATAATGGTGTTAGTACTGTTTACCAGGCTGACCCCAGCACTGCTGCAACACTGTACCTTCACTGTAGTCTTCAGACTGACCCCAGCACTGCTGCAACACTGTACCTTCACTGTAGTCTTCAGACTGACCCCAGCACTGCTGCAACACTGTACCTTCACTGTAGTCTTCAGACTGACCCCAGCACTGGTGCAACACTGTACCTTCACTGTAGTCTTCAGACTGACCCCAGCACTGCTGCAACACTGTACCTTCACTGTAGTCTTCAGACTGACCCCAGCACTGCTGCAACACTGTACCTTCACTGTAGTCTTCAGACTGACCCCAGCACTGCTGCAACACTGTACCTTCACTGTAGTCTTCAGACTGACCCCAGCACTGCTGCAACACTGTACCTTCACTGTAGTCTTCAGACTGACCCCAGCACTGCTGCAACACTGTACCTTCACTGTAGTCTTCAGACTGACCCCAGCACTGCTGCAACACTGTACCTTCACTGTAGTCTTCAGACTGACCCCAACACTGCTGCAACACTGTGTACCCTCACTGGGCTTATATTAAAATGTATCTTATATAGTTTTCCCCACACACCCTTCTCGCTGTTAGTCGTGGGCTATATAATTTTGTGTAATTTATGTTGACAGTAGCAGTCTGATACTGCAAGGATGGCCTCGAGTGACTGTTCTGCCTCCTGTGGAGTTATCGCCACCTTGTACGTCTTGTGCTTGTGTTAATCAGAAAAGCTACTTCCTTGACTTCCACTCTGGCTTCTCTTAAACAAGTCTTCTCCTGAAATACTTTCTCCTGCTGAGTATATCTTGTGTATTTTTACGTTAGTTTGGTGTCAGAGATGCAGGTTAGTTTGCTTTTAAAGTTGTGTTTACGGAGATAGAGTCTTGGCTCCTGGACCCGCCTCGTGATCTATGTTGGCGGGTATTACTGATTTCTGGTATTTTGAATTCTATCATACCTACTCTTAAAAACCATTTGGAACTTGTTTCCTCTACTCCACACGTGGTTCATACCATTTCCCTGCTCCCCTAACACAAAGGGAACTTACACATTACAACTCGTGTGACATTCATCCACTTACCTCGTTAAGATTACAGCATTTACTTTTTCCTGGCATAAATAGTGGGTATATTGCCCCTTTTTCGGTAAATTAAATATTATTTTAGACCTGTGAATTCAAATTATGGATACTGTTTGTTTAAAGTAGACAATGGACTTAGAATTTTCCTCAAGTCAGTCAAAGCAATTGTCTTGTGACAGTAATTAATAGTACACAAATGTTAAGCTAGCAACAAATTGGTAAAGTTTGCAGCAAATGTTTGCCTAGGACTCGCCAAATGTTATCGTCTTTTTAAATCATGCAAATCATCCCTTTTTCATATATACATCGTATGTTATGATGCAAGTCATTTTTTACGGTGTGAACTGGAAGACCGTGATCAAATAATCAGCAGTCACTCTTGAGTGTAATACCAGACAGTCACTCTTGAGTGTAATACCAGACAGTCACTCTTGAGTGTAATACCAGACAGTCACTCTTGAGTGTAATACCAGACAGTCACTCTTGAGTGTAATACCAGACAGTCACTCTTGAGTGTAATACCAGACAGTCACTCTTGAGTGTAATACCAGACAGTCACTCTTGAGTGTAATACCAGACAGTCACTCTTGAGTGTAATACCAGACAGTCACTCTTGAGTGTAATACCAGAGACTTGACTCAGCAGAAATTTTCCTTGATAGATAAAATTCCTCCGACGAATAAAATTTCATCTTGTTAATTAGTCTTTTTTCCTCTTTCCCATCTCCCTCTTCGCCTTCACATTTTTTCTTCTCGCTCTCCCCTCAATCACTTTAAATGTTAATGTTATTGTCTTAACTTCGTATTTTTCATAAGTTGGTTGTGTGGTTCTTTACTGCCAGTTTCTTGGAACAGTGGTGATGGAAGGTAGGTCTAATTTGTAAAACTCAAGTTGACATTATAGTAGGCTGTGCTGGTGTGGAATACAGAGCCAGGCAGTGAGGAACATTAACGTGTTTGATGCGCTAATACTAACCACTTGTCCGAAGGTAACCTGTGGATGGTTCTGGGAATCACCTCATTCCCATCAACCTTCGTGGAAAGTTCTCAGACTAGGTCTTCATTTGACAGCTTGATGACTACTTGCAAGAAGCACCAACAGCCTGACTTTTCAGGTATGATCATCCCCCGCGTCGCTAGGATGATCATCCCCCGCGTCGCTAGGATGATCATCCCCCGCGTCGCTAGGATGATCATCCCCGCGTCGCTAGGATGATCATCCCCGCGTCGCTAGGATGATCATCCCCGCGTCGCTAGGATGATCATCCCCGCGTCGCTAGGATGATCATCCCCGCGTCGCTAGGATGATCATCCCCGCGTCGCTAGGATAATCATCCCCGCGTCGCTAGGATGATCATCCCCGCGTCGCTAGGATGATCATCCCCCGCGTCGCTACGATGATCATCCCCCGCGTCGCTAGGATGATCATCCCCCGCGTCGCTACGATGATCATCCCCCGCGTCGCTAGGATGATCATCCCCCGCGTCGCTAGGATGATCATCCCCCGCGTCGCTACGATGATCATACCCCGCGTCGCTAGGATGATCATCCCCGCGTCGCTAGGATGATCATCCCCGCGTCGCTACGATGATCATCCCCGCGTCGCTAGGATGATCATCCCCGCGTCGCTACGATGATCATCCCCGCGTCGCTAGGATGATCATCCCCGCGTCGCTAGGATGATCATCCCCGCGTCGCTACGATGATCATCCCCGCGTCGCTAGGATGATCATCCCCGCGTCGCTAGGATGATCATCCCCCGCGTCGCTACGATGATCATCCCCCGCGTCGCTACGATGATCATCCCCCGCGTCGCTAGGATGATCATCCCCTTAACTATCTTCAAGAAATCTGCACGTAACGTACCTCTGTGGCCGGTTTGAAGGATACGGGCGACCCCGTTGTGTTGATGGTATACCTTAGACAGGCTTCTCTGGGAAGTACCTGATCATCCAGGCTGTTGCCTTTTGTAGCCTGTAAGTCGCCATTGACATGTGGAGGTGGTTAGTGAAGCAGCTGCTGCTTAAACTGGTATCCCTTGTGAAACAGGAATTATTAGTTACTTCAGAGTTAGTCACTTCAGTGGTGCTATTACTGTTAAGTATTCCCTTGCACCCTGTGGTTATTTTCTTGCCAAATTCAAAGCGCTGCGCATTTGTTATATACCTGGAGTATATCTGGAGATTGTTTCGGTCTGAGATCAGGCCTCGTGGTTGATCAGGGTCTGATCAACCAGGCTGTTACTGCTGGCCACACGCAAACTCACGTACGAACCACAGCCCGGTTGGTCAGGTACTGACTTTAGGTGCCTGTCCAGTGCCTTCTAGAAGACAGCCAGGGGTCTTTTGTAATCTCCCTTATGTATGCTGTTAGGCAGTTGAACAGTCTTGGGTCCCTGACACTAATTGTGTTCTCAGTGTACTCGTGGCACCCCTGCTTTTCATTGGGGGAATGTTGCATCTCCTGCCGAGTCTTTTGCTTTCATAGAGAGTGATTTTCGTGTGCAAGTTTGGTACTATTCCCTCTAGGATTTTCCAAGTGTATATTGAAAGAGTTAAACGTAGAGGTAATACAGCGCGCGTGGGGAATGGGAGGTAATGAGGATTGATCCAAAGAAGGGAAACATAACTCCCATTCCTTCGATCAAAAAAAAAAAAAAAAAAAATTAATGTTTGTTTTGATGACCTCTGAAGGATTTTAACAAGAATCAATATGTTCATTGTTACGCTGACTTTTGACATTTTTCATAAGGTGACGCCAAGCTTGACTTTTTCCAGAACTATCTGTTATGGGTGAAAATGGCGAAAGATCACAATACCTTATATGGGAGCCCTTAATACCGTGTTATTACAAGAGTTTGTGAGCTTCAATACCACTCTGTGATGTGTTTGTTATAGCTTTAGCATCCACTTGGATATCAGTTGTTGGTGAATCAGAAACGTGACTTTAGTAACGACATTGCGAAAGACTATAGAACAGAACCCAGGCATGACAAAGCAACGACCCGAGAGCAACTAACGTAAGACACAGTAAAACAACCTTGACGTAACCTGGCAAGCCTACCATGACGAAACTCCATTCTTATTGACCCTCACCGTGACGGGACCTTACCATGATACATTCCTGAGACAACAGGGGACATTAATCTGACATAATCCTGATGACTGAAACCTTTAGATTACCGACCCTGGTAGTTACCGACCCTGGTAGTTACCGACCCTGGTAGTTACCGACCCTGCTGGTTACCGACCCTGCTGGTTACCGACCCTGGTAGTTACCGACCCTGGTAGTTACCGACCCTGGTAGTTACCGACCCTGGTAGTTACCGACCCTGGTAGTTACCGACCCTGGTAGTTACCGACCCTGGTAGTTACCGACCCTGGTAGTTACCGACCCTGGTGGTGTACCTGGCACTGAAGCATTGTGGATGCATGAGGGATGATTAGTGAAGGTGTCTAACAATAAACGTGGAGGGGAAGGGAACGGAGAGGAAGGTAGGGAAGGAAGGGCCTCACTAGTGGTAATGCCTAGGAAGAATTGAGGATAAGGAAAATTGAATACATGGCTGATGTACTCATACAGCGCATCTAGTTACCGTTATGGTTTCAATAATATGTACACTGATACCTTTAACCCAACACTGGAAATAAGAACATAAGAAAGGAGGAACATTGCAGCAGGCCTGTTGGCCCATACTAGGCACGTCCATATACATCCAGAAGGTTTTGAAGCTTCTTATTCCTAGGATATAACATTCCAATAGAACTGAAGTTTTCTAACACTTTTTTTTCACCACCCAGGAGTGTGGAGGAGAAATATTGTTGAGGCATAAGGAAAGCACAGGGAGAGAGACAGTATAGATGTGTACATTTATTTAGTTTCTCTCTCTCTCCTCATCCAGTTCTTTCTTTCCCCCCTCTTCGTTCCTCTCCCTTTGCATAATTGTCTTTTATTGTCTTTCATTTTTTTTGTTACCGTTTATCTTTGTTTTGGTTCGCTGGAGTGAAGGATGGACATGGATATGTGGCAAGACTTGTGTATTGGCTGCTGCCACTTGGTTAATGAAGCCAGTATCGATTACCAATTGATTCTTCACAGCAGTTGAGCTATTGTTGCATCCTGTGTAATCTAGTCTACTCCGTAGTTATGCACTCGCATTCACAATTATATAATTGTCCAACAAATGTAAAATTAATCCAGAGTGAACGTCTAAGTTTCTCGACAGTGGAGAGTTTTGTCAGAAGCTGACATATTTAAGTACACACAAGGTCACTTGAATACCGAATTTGGGTTGGTTCATTGTAGCAATTTTACCCAATCATGGAGCGCGTTACTTTTATTTACTATGGAATTAGTCAAGCCCCGTGCAACGTTACTCAAAGTTTTAAGTAATCCAAAAATGTATCAGTAATTGTAATAGATTGGTTATTAATTGGGTACAAAAATAAATTTTCAGTTTTAATCTTTTATAAATATACCTGGCAAATGCAATTACACCACGAACATGTTATAACTCACACTGGTACTAGACGAAACATGTCACATAAAAATGAGGTGACTCACTTCACAAGGGAAAACTTAGCAAATATTTCAGGCGAATTTCTGAAATCTTTATTGGCAACGTGTGAAGATGGTAAAGAAGGGACACAGGTGGGCATGGTCTCCCTCTTTACTTTCTAGGTAATACTGTGTAAACACGTTATTCCTTGCTATATGTCTGGGCTTAATGTTTGTAGCAAGTATTGCTACGCTGAGAAGGTACGACTACTCAGCTACTTTAAATCTAAGAGGATGTAACGTAGCTGAGGCGACGGTGCTGACAGTGACGACTACGGCTTGTGACGTTGCTACAGTGACAGTGACGACTACGGCTTGTGACGTTGCTACAGTGACACCGGCTGTGAAGACGATGACGCTGATGCAACTTTACGTAACTATAGTTGCAGTGAAGAGTTTGTAGAGCGTGCAGTGAGAGGTGTGGCGGCAGCACCCAGAGCGTGCAGTGAGAGGTGTGGCGGCAGCACCCAGAGCGTGCAGTGAGAGGTGTGGCGGCAGCACCCAGAGCGTGCAGTGAGAGGTGTGGCGGCAGCACCCAGAGCGTGCAGTGAGAGGTGTGGCGGCAGCACCCAGAGCGTGCAGTGAGAGGTGTGGCGGCAGCACCCAGAGCGTGCAGTGAGAGGTGTGGCGGCAGCACCCAGAGCGTGCAGTGAGAGGTGTGGCGGCAGCACCCAGATTGTTGGTGTCACTACACCTGCACGGAAGATGACAGGGGTGTTAATAATAGTGCCTCTCGTGCCACCATTCCCTGGCTCTCGCCTGTTATTCGTCATTGTTAACTATCTACGCTTGTTGCTGTTCATCGACCCCTCAAGGGAGGTTCCTTGACACTGGTGAGGGGCTCTTGATCTAGGGAACTGGATCTTTGCTCCAGTTCCCTGAATTAAGCCTGAATACCTTCCACATCCCCCTCCCCACAGACGCTGTATAATCCTACGGGTTTAGCGCTTCCCCCTTGATTATAATAATGTTGTTCATCGTGTACTTAGAACGTCTCTCATGGCGACGCTACTCGCTAAGTTCAGTTCCTAAGTTTAAAACTTATGTACTCCACGTCAGTCATGAGCTTGCAATTCCTCTTGCTAACTACCATTCACAATAATTTAATTTTTTTATTAAAGTGTGTGTATATAATATAAATCTCGTGCCGAATAAGTAAAACTGATCAATTAGCAAGAACTCGTTTAAAATTAAGTTTTCTAAAAATTTTCTCTTATACGTTTAAAGATGTATTTTTCATTTATGTTAATGTAAACATTAATACTTTTGTACAAAAAGAACCTTAGAAAACTTACCTAACCTTATTATAACAAGCGCAATTTAATTTAGCCTAATTCAACTAAATATATTTTAGACAAGTTTACAATAATTTAATAAACACAATGAAATATATTTTTTTCGTTAGGTTCAGAATGATTTTTGCAAAATTAGTGCATACCCAAATTTTCGCTTTCCTTGTTCGGCAAAAAGAGTTTTGCTATTTAAGCCAAAATAGCAAATTTTTACCTATTCGGACCCCTGTGGTTTAGCGCTTCTTTTGATTATAATAATTTACCTATTCATATATATATATATATATATATATATATATATATATATATATATATATATATATATATATATATATATATATATATATATATATACTGCACGTTGTGTAGAGGACAAGCCCAATTACCTGGGGATGTCAAATAATGTTTTATAGTTCCCTTGATGAGAAGACGTTAATGTGGAATGTGTATATGGTGACGATCATGAGGTATTGAGGTCAAGGCTGCGTCAGGTTTTGAGTAATATAAAGCGACACAGTGGGCGGGACTTCACTGCCCAGTGGGCGGAGCTTCACTGACCCACAGTGGGCGGGGCTTCACTGACCCACAGTCGGCGGGGCTTTACCGCCCCACAGTCGGCGGGGCTTTACCGCCCCACAGTCGGCGGGGCTTTACCGCCCCACAGTCGGCGGGGCTTTACCGCCCCACAGTGGGCGGGGCTTCACCGGCACACAGTGGGCGGAGCTTCACAGTCACACATTGGGCGGGGCTTCACCGTCACACAGTGGGCGGAGCTTCACCGTCACATAGTGGGCGGAGCTTCACCGTCACACAGTGGGCGGAGCTTCACCGCCATACAGTGGGCGGCGGTGACGTCAGCAATGACGTCAGCACGCCCTGACTGTCTCTATAATTAAACTGCCATAGTTCCTGGCACCATCCTGCAGCTGAGTGGGCAGGGAACACTCATGGTGTTGCTGCCACCATCCTGCAGCTGAGTGGGCAGGGAACACTCATGGTGTTGCTGCCACCATCCTGCAGCTGAGTGGGCAGGGAACACTCATGGTGTTGCTGCCACCATCCTGCAGCTGAGTGGGCAGGGAACACTTACGGCGTTCCTGCCTCGAGGATAACAGTTGGTGTATGATGTGTGGTGGTAGGGTCAGGGTTGGTGGGTGTTATGATAGTGCCAGTGTCTTAGTTGATGGTGGTGGCAGGGTCGGTAGTGATGGTGGTTTCAGGGTCGGTAGTGAGGGTGGTGGTTGGTTGGGTAGTGGTGAATCTGTGATTGTGGTAGCAGATTGTGTATTGGTGGTGGTGTTGCTGTTGGTTTTGGTAGTGTTGCTGTCGGTGGTTGTGGTGGCGGCGGCTGTGGCATTGGCATTAAACTCGGTCGTCGTCGTCGACGACTTGTCACGCTGGTAGTAGCTGTAGTTGTCGTAGTTAGTGGTACTTACTCATCAGCATACTATACCTTCTGTGAGAACAGTTATTGCAAACACCGCCACTGTAGCCGTCACATAAATCAACAACATTCTTCTATTTATAAAGATATGACCTTGGTTTTATGTAGTGCTTCATTAATATTAGTAAATGTATAATATTTGATAGTGAATGATGAGGAATACTTGGAGCCAGAGGCTGGCCTGCGAGGATACGATAACTCTGACAACTAGTCACACATCTAACATGTTCACCTCGATCATTTTTTTCGTCGTCGTTTCTTTTCCTATTTCCAGTTTGTACTTTTCCGTTCTTCTCCTTCACCTCATTGCATGACATTATTTATTCTGCTTAACCTCCAGTGGAAGCCGCCTACCATTATTCTCTCGTTCGCAGTTTTCAGATCGTCTAGGCACGCACGCTCGCATGATTTAGTTCTTCCTCGTCCCCCTACCTTTTTCTATCTAGCAGATAATTTTCATACAAGAGAAGAGTAGTTGTACTAGCACTGATCCTTGGAGGACCCCATTTGTTTCCCTTGGCCATCCTGACTTCCTCCCATGTCACACTTTTTCAGGTACTCCTTGACATATAGGAAGACTTTTCGCTTTACCTCAACTTCCTGGCTTAGCTTGTGGATCAGCCTCTGGTGTGAGTGATTCAGCCCACTAATCCTTCTTAATTAATACCAATAATACTGTTGAGTAACTCCAATAAGTTCACTGTACATAATTTTCCCTACCTGAATCCGTGTTGGTTTTCACTAAACCTTTCGTCTGCAGGTACTGCCGTACCGTCGTCCTGGCTTGTCAGTACTTCCTGCCTGTGACTTTAATTAACCGTCCTCCAGGTATGAGAAGGTTGTTCCTTCTCTGGAGACAGTCTTCACAATGGGGTCACAGGGTCTCTCTTCTTCCCTTCACTACCCTTGGGATATACTGCCAGGTCATATGACTTTTGTTTTCTAGTTCCTTCATTATCTTATTCACGTCCTCCTTTTGTTGTGGAGGTTTTCTAGTGTATTGATCCATTCTTTCTTCAGTCTTATTTATCACTTGTTCCTGTAGTGTGTTTTCCTTATATGGCTATGAAGCAGTTTTGTTTTTGTTTTAGCCTTTTTCTGTAACATTTTCCTGCTCTCTCAACCACTCGCGCACAGTCGTTCCTGGCTCTTTTGTTTGCTTCCTTGTTTGGAGCCCCTCCCAGTAACACTCAACCGGGGTATTATATATCACTATTATAGTCGCTGTTTTACAAGTTGACACCAGTGTCGCTCAAGCTTCTTTTCTCCCACAAGGTCAACACACTAGTCAAAGCTGGTCATTTTCTCCCACAAGGTCAACACTGGTCAAAGGTGATTATTTCCTCTCCTAATTAGAATAAATCATCACAAGTGGTGATGCTTTGACTTGTAACACTGAATATTGTGTGAGATCTATTAAATTTATTGGGAAGCGCAACGTTTCCGTCAAGGTGATGGCGGTGCCATAACTACGGGTCCACACGAAGCAAAGTCTGAGTGGTTAGGGTTTTGTTCACTGCTCCACTTGATCTCGAATATCCCAAGTGGGGAAGAACACAATAAAATGCTTTAAAAATAAATTCTTAGTGCACAGTTGAAAGACATTTACAAGAGATAATGCAATAAGTGCAGTGAGATATCGCTGTTAAATGTCGTCTTTACAAGTAAGAGAAACCAGTACCAGAGAAATAATTGATAAGTTTTTACACGTGATATCTGATCATCCACATTGTTGTCCTGCGTCAAACTGAGAACTTTAAGCACCAGCAGTCTGGCTGGTCACGATAACATCAACTGAGAAACGTTATCATTGAGCGTCCACGGGAGTAGTGATCCCCGGCATCGCTGCAGTGTATACCCCGGCATCGCTGCAGTGTATACCCCGGTATCGCTGCAGTATATACCCCGGCATCGCTGCAGTATATACCCCGGCATCGCTGCAGTGTATACCCCGGCATCGCTGCAGTGTATACCCCGGCATCGCTGCAGTATATACCCCGGCATCGCTGCAGTATATACCCCGGCATCGCTGCAGTGTATACCCCGGCATCGCTGCAGTATATACCCCGGCATCGCTGCAGTATATACCCCGGCATCGCTGCAGTATATACCCCGGCATCGCTGCAGTATATACCCCGGCATCGCTGCAGTGTATACCCCGGCATCGCTGCAGTGTATACCCCGGCATCGCTGCAGTGTATACCCCGGCATCGCTGCAGTATATACCCCGGCATCGCTGCAGTATATACCTAACTAATAATCTCATTAATCCATGAGAACAATAATTCTGCCCAACTGTGGTTTCAGTTCGCGTTAAAGAATGTTTCTAACTAATTTCGGGCCCCTGAAATAGAACACCACGTTGAACGATTTCACCAAGACAGCGATCACAGAGAAGAGATATCAGGGAAACCTGACGACCACTTTGATGTCCCTCTACTGGCATTTCTGTTATTTTTGTTATGCATCCATATTGTTACTTTAAGAAAGATTAGCTTGTCATTGTTTACACTTCACTTACAGTAATATCTATGTATAATACCTATGAATGCTGTGTAATATATATTATGGGGGTTTTCAACCTTAAATGACCTAAATATTGATAAGATAAACTTTACTTGATGCTCAAATTTTTTATAAGCGCATCATAATTAGCTTAAAACAACCAATTTGGTTTTTGAACTAGATAAAAAGTGAAATATTGTTGGCTAATGTAATTAAAACTCTACGTTAACAACTCCTGCTACCATATTGCAACATTGACCTCACAATATACGTTACCAGCTCCTACTAACGTATTACCACCTTACCTTCACAAAATGGAAACTTATGACATGAAAATGATTATTACATTGACATTTGTTATTGTGGAAATGATTGTTACGGGATGGATATGTGGGGCAGCGGGCCTCCAGCAGCAACAGCCTGGTTGACCAGGCAAGCACCAGACGAACCTGGCCCATGGTCGGGCTCTGAGAGTAGTGAAACTCTCGAAACTCTTCAATGGTCAAAGGTATTAATGTCCACGTCCGGGTCTCAGACCAGGCCTTCCTGTTGATAACCTGATAAACGAGACTGTTGGTGCTCGATGCAAGTAGTTGGATGCAAGCAGAACATTAGATTGATGAGGAGCGGATGAAGTTCAGTCTTCCAGAGGGGTGTTAGTAATTACCCTTGTGAGAGGACATTAGGTCAGGTGTGTCGGTAAACAGGACAGGTATTTCCTGATTCGGGTTTTAGTCATATGATGACCCGCCACTGGAGCTTTTGGCCATCTGACCGAGGCCTTCCGATGGCTTGCCGGTCTATCTCTTTTAAAAATTATGGTTATAATTACGACCATTACATTATAGAGGACGTTGACACGTCATTGACCTTTTATGCTCCGCTCTTGTAAGGTGTAATTTCAGATACAGTAGACGCCTGTTTCAACTGTCCTATTTTGTAACGATTATTATTGTTTGTAATATTGTTTGTTATTCGCTTGAGGATAGTGTTAATGAGCTCTTCTTATTCAACCTCTTAATGGATATCTGTGAGACCCTCAGGTTGTTAGCACACTGTACTCTTAACAGTTGCACTCGTACTTGTGTTAAATATGTTGGTTTATGTATTAAGTAATGTACATGTTATATTTTTTAATTTTGCTCTCCATCCTCCCTCTTCCCTCTCCCCATTATCTTCTCACCATGTATTTTCCCCCTTTCCCTTATCTCTCCTTCTTCCCACTTTTATCTCTCCGCCTCCCTACTTCCTTATCTTTTGTCCTTCCCACTCTTCTCTTTCCTTCATATTGCCTCACCGTCCTAGACTAATTGCTATAAAGTGGGGAGACCTTAATACTTGGTGACAGGTAGTTTCTCACTGCTGGTTATTTCAGGTTCGGTTCTCTCTGGTGGACTCCGCAGTTGTCAAAAAAATGTACAAGTTTAGCCTCGACTGGCAAGAATTTACAGTCTTTTTGAACTTCTTAACTGTACTCTTGTTCCTCTTCAGATTTATCTCGTATATTTTCTTTTAGTTTTCCCAAACTTGCATCTCCACCAGTACGTCACATAAATTTTATAATGTAATATAATCTGACATGTTATCCTCCCCAATTTGCTCTAGTTTATAGTATTACACGCTGCTGCTGTTTCTTACGTGGTACTTTTCCTGCTCAATTTAGTTTTGTTTGTAGTGAAACCCGGCGGCTGGGAGCCGTAGACTTGACCGTAGTCCGGAGTGGTATCTAATGAATCCAGCGGTGCTGGCGGTTGCTGCTTCCTACACTTCTTGTATACAAAGTTTGACACTCCATATACACATCTCACAGTAGTCTTCATAGTAGATATACTCATGATCTTGTGTCTTTAGGATGCTACAATAGTATAATTTTGGAACCCTATGAGCTGGAAAATATGGCATGTGAAGTGTGAGGCGGGTGTGTGAAACATTATATCCAGCATGGCGCATCATCCCCATACCAGTTACCTTACATACAACCCCAGCTGTTGCACCACTGTCAACAAACTCCCACATTTAAACTTTTTTTTTCTGTTTTCCTCATCTCCGCCTCATGTGCTCTTGCCGCCGCCACTTTTTCCTATTTCCCTCCTCCCTTCTGCTGTTGGCTGTTACCGCCGGCTCCTACCCCTCTTCTTCACCTCCCTCGTACTGTTGCCACCGCTTTCCCATACCGTTTTACTTGAGTGTGAACCTGCAGTTGACAGGTAACGAAATAAGCATCACGCCGGATGTAGACAGAGGCGAGTATAACATTGTAACGTCAGCGATATGATGACTGGAATTAAAAACGATCTTTCAGCGCCCCGTACAAGACATTCACGAGGACCTTAATACTAGTATTAACCCTTCCCTCTTAGCTGAGGCACTTGTAGACTCAAAATTGATGAACTTAACGGATCGGCTCCAGGCTGAGGGACTAATTAGCTGAAACTCCTCATATTCCACCATTCATCTCTGTTTTGGACTGAAGAAGCCACTGGCTGACGAAACTTTTCCAAAATAAAGATTCCCAAATGATGGACAAGTGTCATTCTTCCTTATAGAATAAATTTTATTAGGCCTGCATGGTAGTGCAGAGCGCACTAGTACGAGCAGTGGCTTGCCGTGGCTTCCAACGCCACTCCGTTCCAACAATTGTTAATTTTTTTTTTTTTTTTGTGTCGTATTGTTTTTTTTGGCCAAAAATGCTGAGTGTACACATTTAATATTCGCAATCAGATTTCAGAACTGTGTGTCTGTTTACCTGTCGCTTCAGAGTAGTGTCGCTTCAGAGTAGTGTCGCTTCAGAGTAGTGCGCACCATGTTTATTATTTATTTTTACATACTGGCAATTATTGTTTGTAGGTGTTTATCTAGTACTTTTTTACGTCTAAATAATGCTCGTAAATATTTCTTCAGTACTGGTAATTATTGTTGGTGAAAGTTTCATCACTATTGAATTTTTACATACTGGTAAATATTGCCTAATATTTTTTCTGTAGTACTGCCGTAAACTTTCATAAATCTTGTCTTGAAACTTTCGTCAGTCTTCCCCTGAAATTTTTGCCAATATTGCCTTTTGAGCTCTACCGTATATAATATTAAATTTCGTTAATATTTATCTAAAAATCTTTCTCATATCCTAAAATTCTGGACCATATTATTTTAAAAGTCTCCAATAGTTTTCCCAATCTGTGGCCGCCATCTCATAAAGGCCTTGTCAGTAGTGCCTTCAATATATCACAGGGAGGGCAGAGCATCATTCATCACTGGAGTAAAGTGATGTTTTTAAGTCTGGCTGAGGCGCTGACACCTTGCTGGGGGAAGCTCTGGGTGTGTCCGTATTACGCTGATCATAAACACTCTCTTCTTGGTTTTGTCCAAGTGTTTCGCTGTGTGTGTGTCTGTGTGTGTGTGTCTCTGTCTGTCTGTCTTGTACTGTATTGGTTTAGCGTGGATGGTAGGTGTTGTGTATCGCATAGATGTAGTGTGTCGTCTAGATGGAATGTCGTAGGGTGTAGGTGGTGTGTGTCAGTGTAAATGATGTAGCAGGGAATGTGTAGAGTTGTGAAGCGTAATGTAATATGGTGGAGTGTTGATAGTGACGACTGAGGAAGGATGCTGTTAATCCAGGCACACTGTGATTCATCAATTAGAGAGAGGTAATGTACAGGTTATGTCGCTAACATGTGTTCAGAGGGCACGGAGAACATGTACTTTTATATACCTTTGGCTTTATCTGTTGTTACATGTTAATGGGGCCAAAATTATCACCCCTACTCCCTTCCTCTCCCCCAATTGGTCTCAGACCTGATCTCCATGTTGACGGTCAGGTCAGTCATGCTGTTCTACGCTGTATCATCCATCGTGACAATTACAGTACAACTAATAGTTTTGTTTTTTAGGAATTTTAAAGTTTCTTCTTGAAGACTGTTAGGGGACTTGGTTTTCCTTTGCTTTTCATTGTGGGTAATTTGCATTGTTTGCCGTGTTCTGCACCTTTAAGGAGCAAGCTCCGAATTGAGATTTGGAACCAGTTCCTCTAGTATCTAGTAACATGTGTAACTTGTGATTTCTCTCTCTTGCACTCTAATACAATAGTGGAATTTAATTGCGTTTTGTATTCTGTTCTAGTTATTTCGTCATATTTTTCAATAGGAGACTTTTTCAGCAAAGTTTTCTATGGCCCACTGGAAAACTTGCTGTGTCTTTTATGGATGTTGCTTCCAAAGAAACATAGCAGAGGACAACATCACGAAGTTGGCTTCTTCTACCGGCTACCAGTATTCCACTGGGAAAATGGTGGCTATTTACTTTACCTGGTCCTGGGTTAGCTTGCTTCCCATGTGCTACTCAGTGGTGTGGTCCTTTCCTATGAGCAGCAAGTTATATTTCTGGAAATGATCTTAGATCGTTGTCAGACATGGGCCTCTCTTGTAACGAAATTTTAAGTGGAAGTTCTGCGGGCGCCAGACATTCTTACGGTGTTCTTCATACCTGGGGGCAGATCGGTAGACCTTGCTCTGCTTATACGCGGCCTGCCGTCTTTCCAGGCTGGAATATGGCTGTCAGATCGACTTTTCAGTCAGTTCTTCTCTTCTGAACTTGTTAAATTCTGTTCATCATCTAGGGATATGGCTTCGCAAGGATGTCTTCCGCACTTTCCCTCTTGAGAGCCTCTGTGTTGATTCTCACGAGTTTCCTCGGGATCTCCACCATGAGGAGCTACGACTGATACCTGTTTTGGACTCTGCTTGCCTCTGGCTTCGGGGGTTTGGAGTGAGGATGATCGGGGGAAGGGAGGTAAAGTTCCCTTTGCTTGTCATGCAAGGCTAGTTGTATTTGATGTACGGATGCAGGTCCCTCTCCAGTATTATGTCCACTGCATCTGCAACTGGGCTCTCACCCTGCTCTCCTTAAACAGTAATTGAGTTACGTGTTTGTAGGAATTGGATGGGGGATTCATAAGTGCCGAGCTCCAATGATCACTGTAATCACACTGTATAACAGCAAGAAGCTTGGTAAAACCGTGCAAAATACCTCCACTAAAGAGCAGGGGCGCGATGAGTACACTGAGGACTCAGTGTACTTCACCGCCCTCTCTTCGTGCATACGGGGAATTAATTACATTGGACTGTGTGACCAGCAGTAACAACCTGGTTAATAAAGTCTTGATTCAACAGTAGGCCTAGTCTGGGACCAGGTAACGTGTCCATTGACCCCTAGGAACTTCGAGTATCCTTCAGCATGATTTTGTTCATTTTTCAATGGTAGAGATATTTGCTAACAAGTGAAAGCATGAGTGTGGTGCTGGCTCTGCAGTGATCAGTGACGAGGACTTTATTTTTCAAAGTTACCAAGCGAGTTCTCTGTGTATACATTGTTCAGAGTTACTAAGCGAGTTCTCTGTGTATACATTGTTCAGAGTTACTAAGCGAGTCGTGTTGCCTAATCTTTAAAATCTCGTAAAATATATTTCACTATTTTATTTTTTTTCTACCTGTGTTTTTTGATAACCAGAAACCTGATTTTTGTATCCATTATCACACCTCATTTCAACTACGTTGTTGAATTTTGTAAGCAATTTTGAAAAGCCGTTTTCGAGCTATTAATTATTCTAATACCCACTACAAATTCCAAAAAAGAAGCAAAATTAAATTTTTTTACTCCTTAAAGGTAAATAATATACATTATCCAGCACATCTCTCCTTGGGGAATGTGCGAGTGCGGCGAACTTAATTAAAAACAAAATTCATTCGTTGTATTAGGATGAGTCGGTGTGTTTCCCCGCTAATACTTGCTCACTCGTCTCGCACTGGTCGACACTTTAGTATTCAGACATCTCTGCTGAAAAGTTGTACAACTTATTTGCTTGTGTCGTTCTGTTACAATTAAGTTACTTCAAGTTAGTCCCTGAGAAACCTAGCCGTGGTGCCTCTGCGTTGGACTAAGTGTTGCTAGCACCATCAGTCTGATTGATAGTCATCAACCCGGGGACAGTGTGGCGGGGTCGATTCCCTGAATCGTCTGCATATAGAATACAGTTATACATGTACTTTTGACGGTCAGAAGAAAATAATGATATTTTTTACGGAAGAAAAGTAAATGATAATATAACTGTAATCTAAATTATGTAAGAAAGATGACGCTTGAAGTTTAATGTTTCACGGAAGGTTTGTAAATAACACCTACACAGTATCTTCTTTCTTTTTATTAAAATCGGGCTTGAAATGCATGAAAAAGAATTCCTATAATAATTTAAATGGAATATATACAGTAGATAAAAAAATAACATCAATTTTATTAGAAATTTGAGGTTACTTTGATGTAATTTATAGTTGGTGTGGTTGTGTGTTCCATGTTCATCTTCATATTTCTACGCAGTCTTTCGTACATTAAGTGAGGAGACTAAGTGTTCCTAGTTGCTAGAGTTGTAACTGCCCCACGGTCGGTCCCAGAATAAGGCTCTTGTTTGTTGGCCTTATTAGTCAGTCGATTGGTGCTAGCAGCTCGCTGCTCAACAAAAAACGTCTAGTAATATCTGGAGAGTGTCGTACATGTTTGACTGTTATAAATATAACAATGAACCTGCAGTTTTATTATTTATATACAGTTGAGTTTAAACAAAGAACATTTCAACAACAGTTTGACTGAGTTTCTTCTAATACCAGTAAATTTTAGAATTTGCCAGTGAAGAGGCTATATTATTGTGCACCCTCATATCCATCCTGTGGGCGATATCGCAAAAGCATATGAATACAAAAAAGGCCTTTGAATCAGGACCTTAAAGAGTTAACGAGAGCGCTTCTGGTAATGTGTTTACAATATAAGATTCACCTGTTAAGAACAAATTTTAAATATTTACATAAAATGTCTAGTATCTATTTCCATTAATAATATAGTGACATCGCGTAGGTTCTTATTCTCTCTGTATTCCTCAAGTGGACAGTCTAGCACATATTCAGAAGTTACCATAAGACCAACTTCATACTGCACATGTTTTGATCATCTCTGTGTATGCCAGAATGTTAGAAGGCCGGGCTACGAGGCTACCACACTCCCTAACACACTCACAACAGCGTCCTCACATGCTCTTACAACTCATCCTCACACACTCATATAACAGTCTTCCTTTACACTGGTGAAGGGCTCTTGATGCAAGAAATTGGAGCCGCCACCTCAATTTCTTTGGCACTCCCAGGTGCTGTTGTGTGTGGACTACTAGTTAAACGCTCCTTTATGAATTAATAATACAGTTCATACACACTATAGAACACCTATAATGTGCCTCTAAAAAACATACACTCATACTCTCTCTCTCTTTCTCTCTAACGGTGAGGAGAGTGGCGTGGCAGGGTTTTCCAGGTGAGTCAGGAGTTGTCGCCGTCTGGTGTTGAACACTGTGTGTAATTGCAGTGCCTCCCAAGTGTTATGTATACCAGGTAATTAACACGGTTATACAGTTGAACTGTGGGAGGGAAGGGGAGGGAAAGCTATCAATATTTTCCTGTCATATACCAGGAGGGCATACGTATTTAGTGTTATGAAATCTATCAGCCTGAGCTGAGAATAGTTTCGCTGTAGTTGGCCGGTATTGTCTCTGCCCGGGTCTTGTCCTGAGCTGAGAGACTCGGTAGCGCAATGAGTTGGGTTGAGTAACTAGGACAGCTTCAAACATTGCATTTCAGCAGAGTTAGTTACTAATGTATTAGAATTACCACACACAGGAATCATGAACACGTAGAAATAGTAACTCACAGAGAAGAGGAAGAATACGAGATTTAGGCGAGAGTTGCACATAGTATGGCTCTCCCTTCAACACACAACTCCAATATGATTGCTGGCACGAATAAATCTAGCAATGAAGAATACTAAAACTACATCAGTCGTTACTGCCTCCGGTACATCAGTCGTTACTGCCTCCGGTACATCAGTCGTTACTGCCTCCGGTACATCAGTCGTTACTGCCTCCGGTACATCAGTCGTTACTGCCTCCGGTACATCAGTCGTTACTGCCTCCGGTACATCAGTCGTTACTGCTCCGGTACATCAGTCGTTACTGCCTCCGCTACATCAGTCGTTACTGCCTCCGCTACATCAGTCGTTGCTGCCTCCGGTACATCAGTCGTTGCTGCCTCCGGTACATCAGTCGTTAATGCCTCCGGTACATCAGTCGTTACTGCCTCCGGTTTTAATACAAATTCAGAAATGATTCAATAAGATGGCAATACAGACACCATATATCACGGCCAACGAAAAAAACCGATTAGTGTAAATTCTCTGCTTGATATTTGCAAATATGGAATTCCTAGAAAAACTAATGAGACATACAGATTTAATCATTCTCCCCTCCTTCCTGCAAGTAAAAAAAATGACATAACTAAAGGTTTGTCTCATTCTTCCTCCTGCAAACAGTGCTATAACACAGTCCTACGTAGTGCTTAAAAGGAACCAGGAGGTACAAGGCACGCGAGGAACCTAACCGTTAATTTCACAACTGTTCAGAAACCATTTTGTTTTTTAAGTGCCAGGAAAGGTAGAAGAATAACACGAAATGGCGAGAATACTTCACAACCTGGAATATTAGACTGGAAACAAAGCCAGTGACTGCCTCATCAGCGATATTAATATCAACCAAAAATAAAAATAACCCAACACAAATAATGTGACATTTATTTTTGCAAATATACAAGATCTTAAGCGAAGCAGCAACAAAATACAGTTAATTAGTGGACTCCTTGCCGAGTTAAATGTCATGTTTGCGGCTTTCACAGATAACTATATAAGAATATTTATACGGGAGGGACTGGTTTCTGTTAGTCACTTATTTACTCAGTTACGGAACACCGCAATTGATGTAGTAGAAGATCTGACAGTAAAAATTGAAAATGAGAATCTAGGTATTATGCGAGTATATTAACAATCAGAAAGAACCCTTAGCAATTCTAAAGACAAGCTAGTGAAAATAATATTGTCTTCAAAATCTTTCAAAGCGGCCAGAGGCATCCTGTTGCTTGGCGATTCACTTAAATCGAGGCTTGGTCATGGACCGACCCTCGTGGGCGTTGACCCCCGAAACACCCTCCAGGTATCTAAAATGAAAGACTTTAGTAAATACTGCAATAAGAGAGAGAATTCCAGGAGGCAGTCCCAAGGGACAGCCACACAAGCTGTCAATTGACATTAAGCCAGCAATACCGGAGCCAAGCAGACTAGAAAATACCATTGATCTTGTTCACAAATAAAGAGGATCCGATACGAAACGTATCCGTGAATAAAACAAATTCGGACCACAACCAAATTGACTTTCAAACATACATGTACACTGGTGTTGGAGAGTAATACAGTCATGAGTGTAGTCTACATATTAACCTTCTACAACAATACATTACCTGTGATCAAGTACATCTTGATCTTACTGAAATATGCTGGGATGATGATAGTTTAAATTCAGGTTCCACATATATGGAGAGGAGATCAGATGTACTACAAATAGTGTGATTCAGACTCGTGTTATTAAGACAAAAGAAAAGATACAAGTTAGAAACTCCCATCCAAGGCGAAGACGAAGAATTATTAAACTTCTCAAAGTTCTCACATTTGCTCAAGAGCGAAAAGAAAACCCGGTTAGAGGCTGGAAAACATTGAAATAAAACAGAAAGCCACAATACCGTGCCTGGAACACATCACAAACAACCCGCACTCAGGGGACGAAACATGACCTGACAGTGGTCCAGGACGAACCGAAACGTCGTCTTAAGTTTCCTCTCCTAATTGCGAGTTATTTATGAAAAACTGGAAGTGTTATAGTCAGAGCGAGCGAGAGTTCATTAATGAAGTCGAAAGAAACCCAAAATACTTTTTCTCGTATGCGAAATCAGTGTAAAAGCCAAGTGTCCAGTGGACAGTGCAGATGTTAAGCAGGACGAGGGTGTTTATTTGTCACTGAAATGAATCAGTCTATTGATAATCAACCCCTCATATCTCACCCATAGCTACCTGTTTGCAGGGTCTCCTGCTACCCTCTGTGTGGCTTGTTATAAGTTACTGCCTGTGGAACATTAACAGTTTGCCTGTGATCTGGAATAGGGTATAAAACAAGCTCAAGCCATTCATTAGATCCTGAAGAAGACTGTGAGGACTTTCGGAGTGTTATTGTTGTCAAAGATCTCGCATTGAAGGATAACGATAGTCATTACAACTAAGAAAATGATAGGCTGAATATTGCTTCAAACTAACAGCCCCTTTTTAAGGCAGACGAAATCACAGATTTGGAGAAAACACAGAGAACTTTAACTACCTTTATAAATTCAGTCAAGTACCTAAATTGTTGGGAACGCCTGAAGTTCCTTGAACTTTGCTCAGTAGAATATAGTCGAGAATGCTGCATCGTAATTCACCCTTGGAAAATTGTGGAGAGACTTGTCGCAAGTATGTACTCCGAGATTACTGTTCTGACTACCTTCAGTGGAAAGCAGGAGTGCAGTCACTACACTAATAGACGACTTAATAAACGTAAAGGGACTAGGACTTTCCAACAACCAGCCCTCATACATAAGGGTAATTAGCAACAGATTTCAGTCTTCTAGGAGGCACTATAGTTTTTTCAAGCTCCCGATCAACCAGGCTATGTTGCTTGCGTTGGACTGCTTGTGGCTGCCACCAACAGCCTATTTGACCTGGGACTAAAGCAGGACGTTTGGTCTGGTAACTGGCCGTGAGGGTTGTGACCTCTATAATAGTCTTCGGGTAACTTTCAGGTCTATATCAGGATGATCTTTATCTCACATTATCGGAGAGAGAGAGAAAGAGAGGAGGGAGGAAGAGATTAAGAAAGCGAGATTTAGATTCTTTATTTGCAGTCACTGCATTTACAAAATGAGGGAAGAGAGGGAGATAGGATAAATGGGAGGAAGAGCCTACCAAATTCTGAAATAGTGGTATACAGTACGGAGAAGTTGATGAATAAGACGCAGTAGCAAGATAAAGGTAACAAGTGTTGCAAGTGTGTGGTATTCAGCATAAGCAAAGTTAAGTTTGAGAGAAGTACACAGGTGTGGGTTGTGATGTGTACAGTGAAGGTATTCACATGAGCTCACCTTGAAGACACCACCAACTTGAGTTGTCGTGTACAGTAACCTTTGACCCCTCACCTGCACCTTGCATCTCCCTCGTGTGTAGTCAAACACGGAAGGATTCTGTTATAGCAATTACTTTCAAGTGTTCCTGGGTAGGGCACCCACTACGGCCCTGTGCATCTTAGCTTATATTCCATTGTATTTTCTCGTGTGCCTTTATATCATCTTTCACGTCTATCCTCTCCCATATTTCACTCCATCTGTTACTTTTTAATTTATATCCCAAGGAGCGGGTTGAGTGAACAACCCGCCATAATCTACATTTCAACTCAAATAGTTGACACTTTTATTTGATAAATCAACTCCATATAAAAGTAATGCTGGAAATGGCTGGTTTCTCAAAACGCGATCTTAACTGTACTGGCTGTCAAGGCTTTTGAGCCCAGGTGCTTTCAGCTATATATCTTTTAAAGCTCTTCGACTTGTTTTTACGGCCTTCGCTTATAGAAAATATTGCAATTTTATTAGGATAGCGTAAATAAGATTAGTAATTTTTCATACATTGAATTTTTCTGAAAATGTTTGTGGTGGTCCAACAGCCCAACCTTGGCCCTGGGTTGTATACCGTTTTGTTAGGTTGTTTATGTAGGCAGTCCAAAAATCGACGTAGTCAGAACAGTCTGCTGCTCAGCATATTTGTAAGGCGCCCGGGTCTCTAATGATGCCGTAAAATTTAGTAACAATCTCCTATACATATTATGGATGAATATTGTAGTTTGTCTAAAATTTGTCCTATTCCTAAGTTTTTTTTTTTGTTGATGCTAGGTGCAGCGATTTAATTATCCACAAAAGACGAAATTGACACCTGTTCTCAGGAAGGATGCTACAGCACTGTGATGTATACCTGTGTTAAGATGAGACAACCTTGCACGAGTGTGATGTATACCTGTGTTAAGATGAGACAACCTTGCACGAGTACTATACTTGGTGACATGGCTCCTTACTTTTACATCTTTCACTCAACTTTGTCATTTGTTAAAAATTTAACGATCAATATTAGTGAAAAAAATAACAGGTGTAGTTTACCACCCACACTGTGGTTACCACTGGTCCAGTTTACCACCCACACTGTTGTTACCACTGGTCCAGTTTACCACCCACACTGTGGTTACCACTGGTCCAGTTTACCACCCACACTGTTGTTACCACTGGTCCAGTTTACCACCCACACTGTGGTTACCACTGGTGCAGTTTACCACCCACACTGTGGTTACCACTGGTCCAGTTTACCACCCACACTGTGGTTACCACTGGTCAGTTTACCACCCACATGTTGTTACCACTGGTGCGTTCCACCACTGTGGTTACCACTGGTCAGTTTACCACCCACACTGTTGTTACCACTGGTGCAGTTTACCTCCCACACTGTGGTTACCACTGGTCAGTTTACCACCCACACTGTGGTTACCACTGGTCAGTTTACCTCCCACACTGTGGTTACCACTGGTCAGTTTACCTCCCACACTGTGGTTACCACTGGTCCAGTTTACCACCCACACTGTGTTACCACTGGTCCAGTTTACCTCCCACACTGTGGTTACCACTGGTCCAGTTTACCACCCACACTGTGGTTACCACTGGTCCAGTTTACCTCCCACACTGTGGTTACCACTGGTCCAGTTTACCACCCACACTGTGGTTACCACTGGTCAGTTACCTCCACTGGTTACCACTGGTCAGTTTACCACACATGTGGTTACCACTGGTCCAGTTTACCACCCACACTGTGGTTACCGTTGAGTCTCCATAAATTCCTTCTGAGCTGGCATCCTTTATGACGTCAATCGTGCAGTGTGGCATCTTGGAGTGAGAGGGTGGGGAGGGTTATTACTGCCTCTTGGAGGGAGGGAGGGAGGTAAGGTAATGTGAGGGAAGGAGTAGGAGGAAGAGATGACCCCGGCTTTAATTTCCTGCTGGGAAGCGGAGGCGTCAGTGGCTCTGTGCTAGATGAATCAAGTTTACTAACTCGGAAAACTTATGAATCAAGCTCTGTGACTTTAGGGAAAAATACGTGAATCACTAGAATACTGGAAAACAAGAGAAGACATAAAAGCGTTGGTGAAGAGCAGCGTAGTCTTGAAGACTACGCTGCTCTTCAACTCCAAGACTAAGGAATGATTAACTCATCTTTTGTATATATTTCTACTGTCTTCCAATTATGTCATTGAATTTTGATAAAGCCACTGAATGGTGAAATGTGTACAAGTAGAGATACTTAGATATTGCACACGTGTGTGATTCTTCACAGACTAAGTTGATAGATGTAGGTACGTAGTACTGGAGATCAGACCAGATACAACCAAGTGACATAACACGAAATTGCATCAAATATATCTGATATTAATAATGTCTTCATCATAATAGTGAACAAATGCAATGCATTATGAAGGGATGTTGGACAGCAGATAAATACACAAATAAAAATTGGGTATGACAGTTCAGAAGGGCAGGAAATAAGCCAAACCAGTTAGTTGAAGTACAAAAGCGGGACCCAAGAGCTAGAGCAGGCGTAGCAAGATGAGTACACACGAGAACTTAGTACCTCCACTCCGATTTAAGAGACCTAGTGTGAGAGCGGTCCCCGGGGTCGATGCTGCATGTGTATATATATATATACCAAACGGGGCCAGGAGCTGTGAATTGTGACCCCTGCAACCACAAATAGGTAAGTGTATATACACCCCCATCCACCAGCTGCAAGAAGAAGCGGATCAATGGTGAGGTCACTCATAAATATTACAATCGCTCACCTCTCTTTATTATCTCTTCCTGTGGTTATTATTTCTTACTCCTTCTGGCCTTACTTTGACTTACTCTTTTCTCTCTTCCTACTTCATTTTCTTCTTTCCTACTTCATTTTCTCCCTTCCTATTCTCTTTTCTCCCTCCTAACTCCCTTTTCTCCCTCTTATTCTTTAATACTCAGTCTCTCATTTTTTTGAGATTAGTGTAGCTCAGTAAATCATCATCATCTGCTGCTGCTGCTGCTGCTGCTGCTGCTGCTTATTTAGGGTTGTCGTCTTCCACCTACTTCTACTATGTTCTTCTTAAACTTCAATAATCCTTTTCACTTCCCTTTCTTCTTGACCTTTTATCTGCCACCTCTTCTCCGTCTCTTCTCTACATTTCTCCTCTCATTTCTTCCCTGCACTATTTTTCCTTCCATTTCACTCATCCTTCTACCCCTCTACAATTCTACCTTTTATCATTTATGAGAGTCTTCCGCTTCTCTCATATCTGGCAGATAGAGATTGCATTTCCTGGGTTTCCTTCTCATCTTCCCTCTTGTTTGTCTTCGTCCTCTGGTTTCTTTCACTGCACCACTTTTCTCTTTGTATGGCCTCTACACCTCATTTCTCGCCTTGGTTTCTTCTTCTCTTCTTTCCCGCTTCCTCGCCAAAACTCGCCACATCCTTGCATTTCTTTCTTCCCCCTTCCCTGTTCCTCTTCCTCTTCTTTCTTCCTCTTCCTTCATAGTTGCCGAAAGTTAGCAGTGCTGAAGCCGGCCATTATTATTACTATTCTAGTCCGAGGTACACCCACCAGCCACCTGTGTACCCTACTCTCTTAACCAGTCCACGAGGTACACCCACCAGCCACCTGTGTACCCTGCTCTCTTAACCAGTCCACGAGGTACACCCACCAGCCACCTGTGTACCCTGCTCTCTTAACCAGTCCACGAGGTACACCAGCACCTGTGTACCCTGCTCTCTTAACCAGTCCACGAGGTACCCACCACCTGTGTACCCTGCTCTCTTAACCAGTCCACGAGGTACACCCACCAGCCACCTGTGTACCCTGCTCTCTTAACCAGTCCACGAGGTACACCCACCAGGCACCTGTGTACCCTGCTCTCTTAACCAGTCCACGAGGTACACCCACCAGGCACCTGTGTACCCTGCTCTCTTAATCAGTCCACGAGGTACACCCACCAGCCACCTGTGTACCCTGCTCTCTTAATCAGTCCACGAGGTACACCCACCAGCCACCTGTGTACCCTACTCTCTTAACCAGTCCACGAGGTACACCCACCAGCCTCCTGTGTACCCTACTCTCTTAACCAGTCTACGAGGTACACCCACCAGGCACCTGTGTACCCTGCTCTCTTAATCAGTCCACGAGGTACACCCACCAGCCACCTGTGTACCCTACTCTCTTAACCAGTCCACGAGGTACACCCACCAGGCACCTGTGTACCCTGCTCTCTTAATCAGTCCACGAGGTACACCCACCAGCCACCTGTGTACCCTACTCTCTTAACCAGTCCACGAGGTACACCCACCAGCCACCTGTGTACCCTGCTCTCTTAATCAGTCCACGAGGTACACCCACCAGCCACCTGTGTACCCTGCTCTCTTAATCAGTCCACGAGGTACACCCACCAGCCACCTGTGTACCCTACTCTCTTAACCAGTCCACGAGGTACACCCACCAGGCACCTGTGTACCCTGCTCTCTTAACCAGTCCACGAGGTACACCCACCAGGCACCTGTGTACCCTGCTCTTAACCAGTCCACGAGGTACACCCACCAGGCACCTGTGTACCCTGCTCTCTTAACCAGTCCACGAGGTACACCCACCAGCCACCTGTGTACCCTGCTCTCTTAACCAGTCCACGAGGTACACCCACCAGGCACCTGTGTACCCTGCTCTCTTAACCAGTCCACGAGGTACACCCACCAGCCACCTGTGTGCCCTACTCTCTTAACCAGTCCACGAGGTACACCCACCAGGCACCTGTGTACCCTGCTCTCTTAACCAGTCCACGAGGTACACCCACCAGCCACCTGTGTACCCTGCTCTCTTAACCAGTCCACGAGGTACACCCACCAGCCACCTGTGTACCCTACTCTCTTAACCAGTCCACGAGGTACACCCACCAGGCACCTGTGTACCCTGCTCTCTTAACCAGTCCACGAGGTACACCCACCAGCCACCTGTGTACCCTGCTCTCTTAACCAGTCCACGAGGTACACCCACCAGGCACCTGTGTACCCTACTCTCTTAACCAGTCCACGAGGTACACACACCAACCTCCTGTGTACCCTACTCTCTTAACCAGTCCACGAGGTACACACACCAACCCTGTGTACCCTACTCTCTTAACCAGTCCACGAGGTACACACACCAACCTCTGTACCCTACTCTCTTAACCAGTCCACGAGGTACACCACCAACCCCTGTGTACCCTACTCTCTTAACCAGTCCACGAGGTACACCACCAGCCACCGTGTACCCTACTCTCTTAACCAGTCCACGAGGTACACCCACCAGCACCTGTGTACCCTGCTCTCTTAACCAGTCCACGAGGTAACCCACCAGGCACCTGTGTACCTCTCTCTTAACCAGTCCACGAGGTACACCCACCAGGCACCTGTGTACCCTCTCTCTTAACCAGTCCACGAGGTACACCCACCAGCCACCTGTGTACCCTGCTCTCTTAACCAGTCCACGAGGTACACCCACCAGCCACCTGTGTACCCTGCTCTCTTAACCAGTCCACGAGGTACACCCACCAGCCACCTGTGTACCCTACTCTCTTAACCAGTCCACGAGGTACACCCACCAGCCACCTGTGTACCCTGCTCTCTTAACCAGTCCACGAGGTACACCACCAGCCCCTGTGTACCCTCTCTCTTAACCAGTCCACGAGGTACACCCACCAGCCACCTGTGTACCCTACTCTCTTAACCAGTCCACGAGGTACACCACCAGCCACCTGTGTACCCTGCTCTCTTAACCAGTCCACGAGGTACACCCACCAGCCACCTGTGTACCCTCTCTCTTAACCAGTCCACGAGGTACACCCACCAGCCACCTGTGTACCCTCTCTCTTAACCAGTCCACGAGGTACACCACCAGCCACCTGTGTACCCTACTCCTTAACCAGTCCACGAGGTACACCACCAGCACCTGTGTACCCTACTCTCTTAACCAGTCCACGAGGTACACACACCAACCTCCTGTGTACCCTACTCTCTTAACCAGTCCACGAGGTACACCACCAGCCACCTGTGTACCCTACTCTCTTAACCAGTCCACGAGGTACACCACCACCCCTGTGTACCCTACTCTCTTAACCAGTCCACGAGGTACACCCACCAGCCACCTGTGTACCCTACTCTCTTAACCAGTCCACGAGGTACACCCACCAGCCACCTGTGTACCCTACTCTCTTAACCAGTCCACGAGGTACACCCACCAGCCACCTGTGTACCCTACTCTCTTAACCAGTCCACGAGGTACACCCACCAGCCACCTGTGTACCCTGCTCTCTTAACCAGTCCACGAGGTACACCCACCAGCCACCTGTGTACCCTACTCTCTTAACCAGTCCACGAGGTACACCCACCAGCCACCTGTATACCCTACTCTCTTAACCAGTCCACGAGGTACACACACCAACCTCCTTTGTACCCTACTCTCTTAACCAGTCCACGAGGTACACCCACTAGCCACCTGTGTACCCTACTCTCTTAACCAGTCCACGAGGTACACACACCAACCTCCTTTGTACCCTACTCTCTTAACCAGTCCACGAGGTACACCCACCAGCCACCTGTGTACCCTACTCTCTTAACCAGTCCACGAGGTACACCCACCAGCCACCTGTGTACCCTGCTCTCTTAACCAGTCCACGAGGTACACCCACCAGCCACCTGTGTACCCTACTCTCTTAACCAGTCCACGAGGTACACCCACCAGCCACCTGTATACCCTACTCTCTTAACCAGTCCACGAGGTACACACACCAACCTCCTTTGTACCCTACTCTCTTAACCAGTCCACGAGGTACACCCACTAGCCCTGTGTCCCTACTCTCTTAACCAGTCCACGAGGTACACACACCAACCTCCTTTGTACCCTACTCTCTTAACCAGTCCACGAGGTACACCCACCAGCCACCTGTGTACCCTACTCTCTTAACCAGTCCACGAGGTACACCCACCAGCCACCTGTGTACCCTACTCTCTTAACCAGTCCACGAGGTACACCCACCAGCCACATGTGTACCTTACTCTCTTAACCAGTCCACGAGGTACACCCACCAGGCACCTGTGTACCTTACTCTCTTAACCAGTCCACGAGGTACACCAGAAGTGGCGGCTGCCATGGGTGTACACAAGCCGCTGGTAATGGAAGAGGTGGGGAAAAGGGTGTTGGAGAATGAAGAGTGAGGGGGTATTGGAAGGAGAGGGAGAGTTGGTGGTGTACGGCCATGGAGGTGGGTGTTAATATGAACAAACATTGTTTCATACATTTACGAACTTACTGTGCGCACGCTCGTCTTCTGTTAGGTTAGTAACTATTACAGTACTCATATTAACCTCCATCTAGAAGCATTTCTGTTCAGTGTCTCAGCAGGAGGGAGCGAGGAACACTAAGCCTTGTGGTAGGTGATATAAAGGTCGACTTTGGCCTTTCACATTCAGAGTGGAGACAGGTCAACGGGTCTGAGAGGATCTGTCAGATGTGAATCAGCTTCCTGAGTGTTAGTCAGCGGTGACACAGCTTCCTCAGTGTCAGTCAGATGTGAATCAACTTCTTCAGTGTCACATGTGAAAGAGCCTCCTTACAGAAGGCCAGCAAGCACCAGTTACACACCTACCAGTCAGGACATTCCACAGACTTACAATTTGAGCTAAGGTTAGTAGACAAACTTTTAGGTTTAAGGCTAATTCAATTCAGCAGAGTTATTTTAAAGATTAAATTATTTCTTCACACGCACAAACTTTGACATCAGTTATTACAAGTATGTCATAATCTTATTGATCTCTGGTATGTGCTTGTTGGGCAAGAATATTTCCCAGAAGTAATTCTCGTACAATACTGTTCATCATTTGTTACTTTAGGGAAGTTGAAATCTCCTAAGAGATGTTTTAAATTTTAGGTACAATATCCATAGCAATAACAGAATTGACGTTATATTGTATAGACAGAAATTATCATAATTTTTCATCAAATTCGCTCTCGGTACTGTTTTTTTAATGGGAATATTCATCACCAACCTGGCTGACTGTTCTTCAGAATGTGTCCTGGTCTGGTAGTGAGGATGATGATTCTTCTCTCCTTCAGTTGTTAATGTGTCTTGGATCTTGTTCTTTAGCAAATGCTTGATTTATAGTAACACTTCTCTTATGTGTAAAACTTCATGTGTCAAAAAACCCTTCAGACCGAAATAGGCAGTAAAACCAGTGTTCTTTTTGCCATATGAAAATGGAAGAAGTTGTGGGTACCGAACAAGGAAGAATGGAAGGAGTATACTGAGAGGGAGGATTATAGTAGGGAAGGAGGGGTAAAGAAGCTGGATGGTTATAGGTAAGGAAGGAGAGGGGTAAAAGAAGGGAGAAAGAGAGAAGGGGGGGGGTTGAGGAAGAGTAAGGATGGGATAAAGAGGAGGTAGAGAGATCAATATTAGTGTTCCCATGGGAGGGACGACCCAGTCTTTCTGGGTCAAGGTTGTTGACGATGTCTTACAATTGTGTTGCTATTGTTGTGTTACTGCTGTTGTGCTAGTGTTGCTGTTGCTGTTACGTTGTTGTTTCTGTTGCTGTTACGGCTCTTGTGTTACTGTTACTGGTGTGTTACTGCCGCTGTGTCACTGTTGCTTTGTTACGTTTGTGTTACTGCTGTTGTTACTTTTGCTGTTGCTGTGTTACTGTTGTTGTGTTACTGTTGTTGTGTTACTGTTGTTGTGTTACTGTTGTTGTGTTACTGTTGTGTTACTGTTGTTGTGTTACTGTTGTTGTGTTACTGCTGCTGTGTTACTGTTGTGCATGTCGGTGGTGGTAACTGAGTGTGTTACTGCTGCTTTGTTTCTGGTACTGTGTTGCTATGGTGTTGACGGTGTCTTACTGCTGCTTTTGCTGCTGCAATATTGCTGTTGTGCATGCTATTATTGAGGATGTGTTGGGCTGGTTGTGCATGCTGGTGTTGTAGACGGTGTTACTGTTGCTGTTAAGGGTGTGTTGTGCATGCTAGTGCTGAGGGTGTGTTGTAATGCTGGTGGTGTTGACGGTGTATTGTTGCTGCGTTCTTGCTGTGTTGCTGCGGTGTTTCTGTGCAATAAGAATTATACCAGTGTTAATAAAAGACTACGTGGAGAGTCTGTGAAGTCAGTGTAGCACCACTACAAGACTCGTAGCGGCGGCCACCTTCATACTACACAACGTTAATGAAGTGACGTAGTGTAGATAACACTTGTGACGCCAAGGAGCTAAGTAACTGCAGTCCTGTTTGGTACCTGTCTGGTCAACCAGGCTGTTGCTGCTGGCAGCCTCCTGGCCCATATATCCATCACAGCCTGGTTGATCTGACACTTGGAGGGGGTACCTGACGAGTTTCCTCTTAGAATATTTTTGCACTTGTCCCAGCAGTCTGTGTATCTGTTCCAGAACTGATCTCTCCTGGCCTCAGTGCGGTCGTTAACACTGAACAATGAGCAAGAGAGCACAAGCAATTCGTATAGTGTCACCACTGGCATTATTTCCCTTGTTTTGAAAGTCTCTCATTATCCACCCCATCATTTTCGTAGCTTTCGTGACATTTGCCTTATTGTGTTCTTTGACAGAAAGGTCAACAGACATCACACTCGGGCCCTTCACTCGCATGGTCCTGCAACCTCAGTTCTTGCAAATAATGAAACAATGAAAAATAAATGAAGGTCAGAGGCAGAGACGATGGTAAAAGCAGGGATGAAGGAATTTGGTTAAAAACTGAAGATTTAAGTGGTTACCTTTGGGGGGAGTACACCCTGCAGTGGTAGGGGGGGAGGGGGTGTCAGATTAGCAAGAAGCAAAGAAAATCGATGTGGGAGGAAGAAGAGGAAGAAGGATAAAAATTGTGTTGGTGGACTGTAAGGAGACATTTTATGTTGATCAAGAGTAGCGAAGGAACTGTTTATTGAATGGTAAATGGTTGGAGGGGGAGTTGAGGAGTAGAATAGTTGGAGGGGGAGTTGAGGAGTAGAATAGTTGGAGGGGAAAGTTGTGAAAGAAGGTGATTGTTCGGGAAGTTTGGGAGGAAAAGATGAGAGATTACACTGGAAGATGATTGTGGAAAACATGTGAAGGTGAGTGGCACGCAGGGAGTTACCAAGTGTTGTTATACTTCCTCTGATGATACACTGACGGCAGTGATGCAGAAACACTCCACTTGCTGCAGTATAGCTGCGGGACACAAGTATGCTTCACCACAGGCAGGAGGGTCGAGGAGTGCACATCACCACTACCTTATCACCTGAAATAAACATCAGTCACAATAATAATAATGATGATAGCTGTATTTCGGTCGGTGGACGAACCGACAAAGGTATCCCTGTATTGCATGACCCCAGTCCCCTGTACTCAATGCACACGGTAGCACTAAAGCAAACTTGCAAAGTGCGACGTAAATTTGTAATGAAGTTTAACTTTGGTGTTGAATATTTAACCAAAATCAGAAGACACATTCACAATTGAACACCTGCAAACATATCTTAATTTCAACACAAGTGACAAATTAGGACATACACAGCACAGTCAATTAAATCCTTCCATTAAGAAACATCAGCTTTAAAGCTAAACTGAAGAGGCATTCTATTGTTATCTCAGAGATCAGAATCCTAAAATACACCAGCACATTAAATTTGAAGCCACTCAGAAGCTGCATTATCAAGGTAACAGCACTGTAGGCAATCAGAAGCTGCATTATCAAGGTAGCAGCACTGAAGGGCTGAAGGCAGTCAGAAGACAGAAATTATAGCGTGAGAACCAGTATTTAATTTTCTTCCATAAAAAAAGGGGGGGGGAGCTGCAGAGGAGAAAATCAATCCAGAATTATCTCTAAGACTGCCCAGTGTTTTAAGGTTTAACTACGCCAACAAACAAGTAAATTTTATTTTGGTTTTGTGTACATAACATTCGTACTTTTTTTTACAAAGTTGATCAGAATGAACTAAGATTTCGCACAGTAACGACCTTTAAGTAATGTGTTATGTAACTTTGATCATTGTGCACCTGTACGTGTCAATAGTTGCATGAACCGTTTTTCCCAGTGCAGTACACCAGCGTTGAAAGTTTGAAGCCGATCGGATAAGGTATGTTCAAGTTGTAAACTCAAGTTGGAGGAAGATGATGATGAAAAAAGAAAAAACAAAACAGCCATCTACTTAATGCTACCCCTTTGAAGATATATTATTATTATTATTATTATTATTATTATTATTGATTTTATTTATTTAATTATGTATTAATATTACTCCTCATCTTATTGTTATAAATGGTTGTTTTTCTTGTAGAGGTGAGGCTCAGCTTGCTGAGGTGAGGCTCAGCTTGCTGAGGTGAGGCTCAGCTTGCTGAGGTGAGGCTCAGCTTGCTGAGGGCTAGTTGCTGAGGGCTCAGCTTGCTGAGGTGAGGCTCAGCTTGCTGAGGTGAGGCTCAGCTTGCTGAGGGGAGGCTCAGCTTGCTGAGGAGGCTCAGCTTGCTGAGGGGCTCAGCTTGCTGAGGAGGCCAGCTTGCTGAGGTGAGGCACAGCTTGCTGAGGTGAGGCACAGCTTGCTGAGGTGAGGCTCAGCTTGCTGAGGGGAGGCTCAGCTTGCTGAGGTGAGGCACAGCTTGCTGAGGTGAGGCTCAGCTTGCTGAGGTGAGGCACAGCTTGCTGAGGTGAGGCTCAGCTTGCTGAGGTGAGGCTCAGCTTGCTGAGGTGAGGCTCAGCTTGCTGAGGTGAGGCTCAGCTTGCTGAGGTGAGGCTCAGCTTGCTGAGGTGAGGCTCAGCTTGCTGAGGTGAGGCTCAGCTTGCTGAGGTGAGGCTCAGCTTGCTGAGTGAGGCTCAGCTTGCTGAGGTGAGGCTCAGCTTGCTGAGGTGAGGCTCAGCTTGCTGAGGTGAGGCTCAGCTTGCTGAGTGAGGCTCAGCTTGCTGAGTGAGGTCAGCTTGCTGGGGTGAGCTCAGCTTGCTGAGGTGAGGCTCAGCTTGCTGAGTGAGGCTCAGCTTGCTGAGGTGAGGTACAGCTTGCTGAGGTGAGGTACAGCTTGCTGAGGTGAGTACAGTGAGGCCAGCTTGCTAGGTGAGGCACAGCTTGCTGAGGTGAGCCTGCAACACAGCTGAGTGGGTTTGAGGTGAGGCTCAGCTTGCTGAGGTGAGGCTCAGCTTGCTGAGGTGAGGCACAGCTTGCTGAGGTGCAGTCAACTCAACATACACGAGTTTCTTGTTAGCTTGTTGCCTCGTCAGGTTCATGGTGGTACTTCCTCTTTCGAAAGGCGCCCTCACTCTGCTCCAGTTTTGACTGTGTTTTCATCCACTGGCAGTGTCACCCATAGCTGAAGCAGCAACAGCCTGGTTGGCCAGGCATGCACCAAACAGACCTGGCCCATGGCCGGGCTCCGGTTGTAGAAAGACTATCGGAATTCATCAAAGGTATATCACAGGCAAAGGTATTTTGAGTATCATTGGGTTACCCAGAGCGGTGACCGAGGATGATCACATTATTATCATTGACGTGGAAGCGCTAAACTCTTATGAATCATACGGCGCCGGTGGAATTGGTTTCAGTCAGATTTAATTCCAGGAAGGGCGGGTATGTGTTGTCAAGAGAGTGTAGAGTGTGAGCAACTCTTAGCTAGTTTGCATGACTGACTATCAACGTACGGTCACGCAAAACAATTCAAGATGGCTGCTACTCATACAAAGATACGTTAAGTGTAAATTCCTTACATAGAACTGCTCGTACTTTATGCAAACCATTTCAGGCAGATAAATGCAGAAACTAATTAACGTAAGGTCTAGTTTCATGACCTTAAAGATTTCTTCAGAACATTACACGTGTTCACGTTAGGACATTACACGTGTTCACGTTAGGACATTACACGTGTTCACGTTAGGACCATCTTGAAGTACACAGAACCAGCATGGAGCCTTCAAATGATAGGCATGCAAGAAAACTAGTGAGGATCGTGTTTCGAAAGAGGACGATAAAAATAGAGGGTCTCATAAATACTACTAAGAAACTACATTAGGATAGAAGTGAGGAAGATAAGATTTTTTCTCTGGAGTAACGAAGCCATACCAAGGTGTTACACAGCTCCTCGAGGCAACAAACACACGACAGTAACAAGACTAAGATGAAAACAAGAAGGCTGGACTGAGAGGAGAGAGTGTTAACAACCCTAGAATATAGGAAGTCCAGGGAATATATTATCATGATATACAAAATACTTAGAGGATTAAGTTGATAGGGACGGGGAAGGTTGTAATAGATGGGACAGGGAAGAGAGCCTGGGGATATATATAAGTTACACGCGCTGATGAACTACAAGAATGTTAAGAAATACTTATTTTCAATTTTGCGGGTAGTAAGTGGAGGGAACTACACGAATAATTGATGGAGGCGAACTTTAGTTTGAAGGAACTTGTTAAAATTGTCGATAAGAACCCACGGAGTCACTGTCGATACGAGTTGAAGAGTGAGGAGCGGTTGCTCGACCCCAGCAGCCACCACTCGATGAGTACAATGAAGCTAATGCACGAAGCAAGAAATATTCTTGTGATAATTACAATGAGCAGAAATGTTGATCATAGTGGTACAAGGTTCACCCAGTGACGTGACTGCGTATAGTGACTCATACAAGATAATGATTCATACATACAGTGAACAATGTTGTTGCAGTATATAGCGACTCGTACAATATATAGTGACTTATCCAGTGAGCAGTGTAGGTACAGTTTATAGTGACTCATGCAAGATAGTGATTTATACAGTGAACAGTGTAGATGCAGTGTACTATGATGGATCACTGTCTTGCTTACTCTTAGCCTCACCTCCATTATAATGTATGTTTCCGGGTGTGTTGGTTCATGATGACACCAGTAACCACGGGGTGTTCCACCACACAATACTAGTTTTGCACGCCGCCAGAGAGGTGTTGTGGTTGACACACACCCAACCCGCTCAACCACTGCTGTCTGGAACATTATTACGTCTGTTGACTGCAAGATGCTCATTAACACTGTACTATACTCTAACATCAAGAATACTTAATTTGATCATTTAAATGTGTGTACAGAGATGTGCACCTCGCGGTACATATATACTGTGTCTAGTGCTGCCTAAGGTGCTTGCTCCACATTGTCCTTCATGTGTTAGTGTTGTCCATGGGAGGTGTTCTTTATGGGGCTCTTTATTCTCAGTCTTTATAGCTGACTTTTATTTTATCGTGGTTTGTTGCTTTATGATGAATTATATTTTTTTCTGATTTCTCCTTGTCATTTTACTATGTTTATCACTACTGTTTTGTTGTGTTGCTTCCTTCACTATGTTTGTCACTAGTGTTGTTCTCATACTTGTGTTTTGGTCATCCTGTGCCAGAGCGCACCTTGGTTAGCTCTTCCAACCTCCACTTCGAACTCGCAAAAATCGTAAGAACACGAGTGTAAATGACTGCAACGATGACCATTTTGACAGTACTGAATTGCAAAAAAAAAAAAAAATGGCTACAATCACTAGTGAGATCACTGGATTGTGAACAACTTAGGTGACAAGTACTGGTGAAAACACTGGATTGTGAACAACTTAGGTGACAAGTACTGGTGAAAACACTGGATTGTGAACAACTTAGGTGACAAGTACTGGTGAAAACACTGGATTGTGAACAACGTAGGTGACAAGTACTGGTGAAAACACTGGATTGTGAACAACGTAGGTGACAAGTACTGGTGAGAACACTGGATAGGGGTTTCAGAACTGGCCTGCTATGGGTTTCAATCTTGCTCGTCCCACTTGTGTTCATCTCTCTCTCGGCACTGGCATCCCTCCCTTGCTATTTTTTTACATTTACAATTAAACATCTATCATTCTTCTTTCGAGCGTTTCTTTCTCTTCTCAAACCCTGTCAACCCCCTCTCTCCTTGTTCACGTTTCCTTATCCTCTTTTACCTTCTCGTGTTGTTGTTTGCACCATCATTTGTTCGTTGTCACGCCATGCGTGTTCTCTAGGGCCGCACTATGACACACATCTTGGCTATATTCAACGCCTTGTGGTCTGATAAAGCATATTTGTTTCTTTAATGATCGTCATTATAGCGTCATATTAGTGATACCTACAAAACACTGCATTGTTTTATATCTGAGTTGTATTCTCCAAACTTATGTATAGCTCCTGACCCCGCATCTCTTAACTTATAAACCTCTTGAATCCTATCATATTTACGAAAGTGTGCCTCCGTCAGTGTTTCGGGAGGCTGAGCTCCAGCTTCTGGGCCCACCATTCAGCTGTGTTTTATAGGATTGAAGCTGTGAATAAGGTGGGTGGAACTATAGCTGGAGGTCCTGATACAGTTGTATGTCGAGTCCCATCTCTAGGGCCTGTTACTCATGCACTCCAAGAGCCCTACATTACCAGTACTTCACTCTACAAATCTTGCAACACACCTGCACTAATGGACATGCACTCACATTTTCACATGAGCAGATAGGAAGAGTGATAATAGAAATGTAGAAAAACACGTCGGAGATCAGTTCTTGCTATGTATCTCTGAGCTCTGCAGATAATGTGTAATGGAGCCTGATAGTTCTCTCTCGGTCGCACTGTAGTTTAGTGTGTTCGTACTAAACTTATACAATAAATGGAATGTGGGAACGTCAGGAGAGTTGTAAAAATAAATTTTGGTAGATGCTTTTTAAGATATTAATGCAAATTTTTCAAACGCCCTAAAGGTTAAGAAGATTGGGTGTAAATCGCGAGGCTACGGGGTTGTAAGAGTCCCCTTTATACTTCCTTAATAAGTGATGTGTTAAGAGCTGCAGCATTCGTTAATGATTGTATTTCCGCTAGTGTCACAACCATTCTACTAGTAACTCATTATCACCGCCTGTGTTTATATGTGTGTTGCAGCACGCCACGTAACAGCAGCAGCAACGTACCACTGAAGCAGTACTATACATAGCAGCAGCATGTCACGTATAACAGCAGCAGCAGCAGCAACACTCCATATATCACGCCACGTAACATCTGCACTTTACGTCAGGCACCAGTATTAAACTGCCCAAAATCCAGGATTAGCAAATAAAAAAAACAGGTGAGTGCTCCAAGGCACGGTCGTGGCGCCTTTACTGCTTGTTAACCTTATAGCATAGATCAAAACACCACAGTTAACTGTCATCATTTTGCGGATATTAAAATCAGCATGAAAGTCACCTCGGTGGAAGACACGAAGAAATTGCAAGATTAAGTATATATATATATATAAGGAAAGTCTTAAAGTGTGCAGTGGAGAAGAACATGACGTTCAGCTGTGACAAGTTCCAACTGCTTAAATAAGAACAAAAAATGAATCAAAAGGAACACTGTATACAAAATGAAAGAGAATCACCAAATAGAAGGACAGAAACACGTGAAGGACTGCGAGTAGTGTTAGTTGATTTTTCTTTTGAAAGAACACAATAAGGCAAATATCACGACAGACAGGAAAATGATGGGGTTCGTGCTGACAACTTTCGAAACAAGGTAATTAGTGTCAACAGTGACGCCATTCAAATCTCTCGTTCTCTCTCGTTCCGAGTATTGCTTAGTAACGCCGACCCAGTTCAGAGCTCAGAGACATCACAGTTGCAACGACGACCCAGTTCAGAGCTCAGAGACATCACAGTTGCAACGACGACCCAGTTCAGAGACATCACAGTTGCAACGACGACCCAGTTCAGAGCTCAGAGACATCACAGTTGCAACGACGACCCAGTTCAGAGCTCAGAGACATCACAGTTGCAACGACGACCCAGTTCAGAGCTCAGAGACATCACAGTTGCAACGATGACCCAGTTCAGAGCTCAGAGACATCACAGTTGCAACGACGACCCAGTTCAGAGCTCAGAGACATCACAGTTGCAACGACGACCCAGTTCAGAGCTCAGAGACATCACAGTTGCAACGACGACCCAGTTCAGAGCTCAGAGACATCACAGTTGCAACGATGACCCAGTTCAGAGCTCAGAGACATCACAGTTGCAACATGACCCAGTTCAGGCTCAGAGCATCACAGTTGCAAGACGCCAGTTCAGAGCTCAGAGACATCACAGTTGCAACGAGCCCAAGTCAAAATCAAGTTGCAACGATGACCCAGTTCAGAGACTCAGAGAATATCACTAGTGCAACAGACATGCAATAATTTACGGTGCATAGAGCCATTAAACTCAGGTTTTAAATATCAGCTGGTGGTGAGGGTGGTGTAATATGCTAGTATGGGCAAAAGCTTGAGCTGGTCCACCCTTCCACCGGGTGGTAGTGGGAGCACCACCACTGGGCATGGCGAGCAGCAGCAGCAGCACCACCACCACCACCGGGAGTAGTAGTAGCACCACCACCACCACCACCGGGAGTAGTAGTAGCAGCACCACCACCACCAGGAGTAGTAGTAGCAGCACCAACACCACCAGGAGTAGTAGTAGCAGCAGCACACTACCAGGAGTAATAGTAGCAGCACCACCACAACGGAGTAGTAGTAGCAGCACCAACACCACCAGGAGTAGTAGTAGCAGCAGCACCACTACCAGGAGTAATAGTAGCAGCACCACCACCACCACCGGGAGTAGTAGTAGCAGCACCAACACCACCAGGAGTAGTAGTAGCAGCAGCACCACCACCAGGGAGTAGTGAGATGAGCAGCACCACACCACCGGGAGTAGTAGTAGCAGCACACCACTACCAGGAGTAATAGTAGCAGCACACCACCACCACCGGAGTAGTAGTAGCAGCACCAACACCACCGGGAGTAGTAGCAGCAGCACCACCACCACCGGGAGTTGTAGTAGCAGCACCAACACCACCGGGAGTAGTAGTAGCAGCACCACCACCACCAGGGAGTAGTAGTAGCAGCACCACCACCACCACCGGGAGTAGTAGTAGCAGCACCACCACCACCACCGGGAGTAGTAGTAGCAGCACCACCACCACCACCGGGAGTAGTAGTAGCAGCAGCACCACCACCACCGGGAGTAGTAGTAGCAGCACCACCACCACCGGGAGTAGTAGTAGCAGCACCACCACCACCACCGGTAGTAGTAGTAGTAGTAGTAGTAGCAGCAGCACCACCACCACCACCATGAGTAGTAGTAGCAGCAGCAGCACCACCGGGAGTAGTAGTAGTAGCACCACCACCACCACCACCGGGAGTAGTAGCAGCAGCAGCAGCACCACCACCACCACCACCACCACCACCGGGAGTAGTAGTAGCAGCACCACCACCATCGGGAGTAGTAGCAGCAGCAGCACCACCACCACCACCACCACCACCGGGAGTAGTAGTACTAGCAGCACCACCACCACCGGGAGTAGTAGTAGTAATAGCAGCACCACCACCATCGGGAGTAGTAGTAGTAATAGCAGCACCACCACCATCGGGAGTAGTAGTAGTAGCAGCACCACCACCATCGGGAGTAGTAGTAGCAGCAGCAGCAGCAGCACCACCACCACCACCACCGGGAGCAGCGGCACCACCGGCGGCAACAACACCACCAACACCACCGGCGGCAGCAACACCACCACCAACACCACTGGCGGCAGCAACACCACCACCAACACCACCGTCGGCAGCAACACCACCACCAACACCACCGGCGGCAGCAACACCACCACCAACACCACCGGCGGCAGCAACACCACCGGCGGCAGCAACACCACCGGCGGCAGCAACACCACCACCAACACCACCGGCAGCACCACCACCACCATCGGCAGCAGCAGCAACACTACCACCAGCAGCACCACCACCACTTCCACAGAGGTGAGGGTGGTGGTGGTACAGAGGTGAGGGTGGTCGTTAGATATAACAGCGTCTCACCTTTAACTTTGACCTTGGACGTTACTCATCTTACTACTGACCTTGACGTTACTCATGTTACTACTGACCTTGACGTTACTCATCTTACTACTGACCTTGACGTTACTCATGTTACTACTGACCTTGACGTTACTCATCTTACTACTGACCTTGACGTTACTCATCTTACTACTGACCTTGACGTTACTCATCTTACTACTGACCTTGACGTTACTCATCTTACTACTGACCTTGACGTTACTCATCTTACTACTGACCTTGACGTTACTCATGTTACTACTGACCTTGACGTTACTCATCTTACTACTGACCTTGACGTTACTCATGTTACTACTGACCTTGACGTTACTCATCTTACTACTGACCTTGACGTTACTCATCTTACTACTGACCTTGACGTTACTCATCTTACTACTGACCTTGACGTTACTCATCTTACTACTGACCTTGACGTTACTCATGTTACTACTGACCTTGACGTTACTCATCTTACTACTGACCTTGACGTTACTCATCTTACTACTGACCTTGACGTTACTCATCTTACTACTGACCTTGACGTTACTCATCTTACTACTGACCTTGACGTTACTCATGTTACTACTGACCTTGACGTTACTCATCTTACTACTGACCTTGACGTTACTCATCTTACTACTGACTTTGACGTTACTCATCTTACTACTGACCTTGACGTTACTCATCTTACTACTGACCTTGACGTTACTCATCTTACTACTGACCTTGACGTTACTCATCTTACTACTGACCTTGACGTTACTCATGTTACTACTGACCTTGACGTTACTCATCTTACTACTGACCTTGACGTTACTCATCTTACTACTGACCTTGACGTTACTCATCTTACTACTGACCTTGACGTTACTCATGTTACTACTGACCTTGACGTTACTCATCTTACTACTGACCTTGACGTTACTCATCTTACTACTGACCTTGACGTTACTCATCTTACTACTGACCTTGACGTTACTCATCTTACTACTGACCTTGACGTTACTCATCTTACTACTGACCTTGACGTTACTCATCTTACTACTGACCTTGACGTTACTCATCTTACTACTGACCTTGACGTTACTCATCTTACTACTGACCTTGACGTTACTCATCTTACTACTGACCTTGACGTTACTCATCTTACTGACTGAGACCTTTGTGACGTTACTCATCTTACTACTGACCTTGACGTTACTCATCTTACTACTGACCTGACGTTACTCATCTTACTACTGACCTTGACGTTACTCATCTTACTACTGACCTTGACGTTACTATCTTACTACTGACCTTGACGTTACTCATCACTACTGACCTTGACGTTACTCATCTTACTACTGACCTTGACGTTACTCATCTTACTACTGACCTTGACGTTACTCATCTTACTACTGACCTTGACGTTACTCATCTTACTACTGACCTTGACGTTACTCATCTTACTACTGACCTTGACGTTACTCATCTTACTACTGACCTTGACGTTACTCATCTTACTACTGACCTTGACGTTACTCATCTTACTACTGACCTTGACGTTACTCATTTTACTACTGACCTTGACGTTACTCATGAGAGGGGTGTTTGTGTAGTGAGGTGTCATGAGAGGGGTGTTTGTGTAGTGAGGTGTCATGAGAGGGGTGTTTGTGTAGTGAGGTGTAATGAGAGGGGTGTTTGTGTAGTGAGGTGTAATGAGAGGGGTGTTTGTGTAGTGAGGTGTCATGAGAGGGGTGTTTGTGTAGTGAGGTGTAATGAGAGGGGTGTTTGTGTAGTGAGGTGTAATGAGAGGGGTGTTTGTGTAGTGAGGTGTCATGAGAGGGGTGTTTGTGTAGTGAGGTGTAATGAGAGGGTGTTTGTGTAGTGAGGTGTAATGAGAGGGTGTTTGTGTAGTGAGGTGTAATGAGAGAGTGTTTGTGTAGTGAGGTGTAATGAGAGGAGTGTTTGTGTAGTGAGGTGTAATGAGAGGGTGTTTGTGTAGTGAGGTGTAATGAGAGGGTGTTTGTGTAGTGAGGTGTCATGAGAGGGGTGTTTGTGTAGTGAGGTGTAATGAGAGGGGTGTTTGTGTAGTGAGGTGTAATGAGAGAGGTGTTTGTGTAGTGAGGTGTAATGAGAGGGGTGTTTGTGTAGTGAGGTGTAATGAGAGGAGTGTTTGTGTAGTGAGGTGTAATGAGAGGGGTGATTGTGTAGTGAGGTGTCATGAGAGGGGTGTTTGTGTAATGAGAGGGGGGTTTGTGTAGTGAGGTGTAATGAGAGGGGTGTTTGTGTAGTGAGGTGTAATAGAGGGGTGTTTGTGTAGTGAGTTGTAATGAGAGGGTGTTTGTGTAGTGAGGTGTAATGAGAGGTGTTTGTGTAGTGAGGTGTAATGAGAGGGGTGTTTGTGTAGTGAGGTGTAATGAGAGGGGTGTTTGTGTAGTGAGGTGTAATGAGAGGGTGTTTGTGTAGTGAGGTGTAATGAGAGGGGTGTTTGTGTAGTGAGGTGTAATGAGAGGGGTGTTTGTGTAGTGAGGTGTAATGAGAGGGGTGTTTGTGTAGTGAGGTGTAATGAGAGGAGTGTTTGTGTAGTGAGGTGTAATGAGAGGGGTGTTTGTGTAGTGAGGTGTAATGAGAGGGTGTTTGTGTAGTGAGGTGTAATGAGAGGGGTGTTTGTGTAGTGAGGTGTAATGAGAGGGGTGTTTGTGTAGTGAGGTGTAATGAGAGGGTGTTTGTGTAGTGAGGTGTAATGAGAGGGTGTTTGTGTAGTGAGGTGTAATGAGAGGGGTGTTTGTGTAGTGAGGTGTAATGAGAGGAGTGTTTGTGTAGTGAGGTGTAATGAGAGGGGTGTTTGTGTAGTGAGGTGTAATGAGAGGGGTGTTTGTGTAGTGAGGTGTAATGAGAGGGGTGTTGGTGTAATGAGAGTGGTGTTTGTGTAGCGAGGTGTAATGAGAGGGGTGTTTGTGTAGCGAGGTGTAATGAGAGGGGTGTTTGTGTAGCGAGGTGTAATGAGAGGGGTGTTGGTGTAGTGATGTGTAATGAGAGGGGTTTTTGTTGGTGTAATGAGAGGGTGTTTGTGTAGCGAGGTTGTAATGAGAGGGGTGTTTGTGTGAGTAGAGGTGTGGTAATGAGAGGGTGTTTGTGTGAGGTGTAATGAGAGGGGTGTTTGTGTAGCGAGGTGTAATGAGAGGGTGTTGTGTAGTGATGTGTAATGAGAGGGGTGTTGGTGTAATGAGAGTGGTGTTTGTGTAGCGAGGTTTAATGAGAGGGGTGTTTGTGTAGCGAGGTGTAATGAGAGTGGTGTTTGTGTAGCGAGGTTTAATGATAGGGGTGTTTGTGTAGCGAGGTGTAATGAGAGGGGTGTTTGTGTAGCGAGGTGTAATGAGAGGGGTGTTTGTGTAGCGAGGTGTAATGAGAGGGGTGTTTGTGTAGCGAGGTGTAATGAGAGAGGTAACGAGGAAGTTGTGAGGTCACAAGATATTGTTTCCAGGATGTCCAGGTGTGATGTTATATATTTATATGTGTGTTTAACATGAGAGTTGCTTCCCATAATGACGGCAGCCATTGTAGCAAGTTGTCTCATCCAGCATCAATGAATAATTCGTCACTTAATATTATAAAAGTGGAAGTGGTGAACCAGTAAGGGTCATATAAAGCATGGGAATGGAAGGCAATCATGTTTGATCTAATGAAGGGAAATTCCTTAAGACTGGCAAACCTGCCACGTAACACAAGACTGGCAAACTTTCCACGTAACACAAGACTGGCAAACTTTCCACGCAACACAAGCTGACTGTTAGCCCTAACATGATCCAGCACTTGACGTACATTTGTCATCAAGTGTTACTGGGGAGAGAACACAGGAGTCAACACACTTGCCAACTGTTCAGTTATTGTGTATCTGACTACAGTATTAATGCATGACATTAGTTGTTCTATCAGTAAAGAGAATACAGGAAGCTTGGTAAATTTACTTGTGCAGTGTATCAGTTGAGGCTGAGTGACAGAGCAGAGGGTATCTGAACTATCTGGCTGGCTGCATATAATAACAATCTTCACAACAGATTTCAGGTAGTCTGGCCATAAGTATTTTCAAAGGTTATGGCAGAGTGCTACTGGCACTATCTTAGTTTTTGATGTGGGCAGAACGTTTCTCGTGGAGGGGAATTGAGTATTCTTAGCCGGAGTATCAGGCACCCCTTCTCGCCTCATTTCGTAAGTACAGTCAGGAGATTTCAAAATTCCAAGGACTTCAGTGAGTATTTTGAGAGTATACTGAGTGAGGGGGGGAGGGGAGAGGGTGTAGATGCGTATTATGATATATACTAATTTGAAAAGGATTGACCAACCTTGATCATGAATGTAAAATGGAGGGTGATCTACGTAGGTGATGGAAGGTGACCTACGTAGGTCATGGAGGGTGACCTACATAGGTGGAGGGTGACCTACGTAAGTGATGGAGGGTGACCCATGGGATGCATGTAAGATGGAAGGTAGCCTAAATTTTCATCTTTGAATCAGTTTTCCCCCATTCATCCTTTACTTTATCATCTGCGTCTCTTTGTTCTACCTCCGTCATTCTTACCTCATCTTCCTCTGCGTCTGTTTTCTACCTCCGTCAGTTTTACCTCATCTTCCTCTGCGTCTGTTTTCTACCCTCCGTCAGTCTTACCTCATCTTTCTCAAGTTTTCTGAGAACAGAAAAAAAGTTAATTTACTCCGGTGTTTGTAATGAAATATTTTCGCTTTCATAAACGTTCGTTGGCAAACACTAATATTTGTCTGTTCTTGAAGATAGGTGTTTCACTCGCAGTCTTAACCACTTCCTCTGGTTTGTTTGGTTTCTATCATCTTCCAGTCTGGTTGTGTATATAGCTTTCCCGCTCCCAGCTCTTACACCACTGTCAGACTCGTCTGTGTGTACTCTGTCTACGCCCGTCGATCACTCTTCCTCAGCTCGTCTCCTGCTCAGCTTCTGCGCTGACTCCACTCCCCGACTTCCAGCATCGCCGCTAGACTCCAGCATCACCGCTAGACTCCAGCATCGCCGCTAGACTCCAGCATCGCCGCTAGACTCCAGCATCACCGCTAGACTCCAGCATCGCCGCTAGACTCCAGCATCGCCGCTAGACTCCAGCATCGCCGCTAGACTCCAGCATCGCCCTGCGCTAGACTCCAGCATCGCCGCTAGACTCCAGCATCGCCGCTAGACTCCAGCATCGCCGCTAGACTCCAGCATCGCCGCTAGACTCCAGCATCACCGCTAGACTCCAGCATCACCGCTAGACTCCAGCATCGCCGCGCCCGCCTAGACTCCAGCATCGCCGCTAGACTCCACATCCCCAGATCAGCATCGCCCTGCCCAGATCGCCCTCCCAGCATCGCCGCTAGACTCCAGCATCGCCGCTAGACTCCAGCATCGCCGCTAGACTCCAGCATCGCCGCTAGACTCCAGCATCGCCGCTAGACTCCAGCATCGCCGCTAGACTCCAGCATCGCCGCTAGACTCCAGCATCGCCGCTAGACTCCAGCACATCGCCGCTAGACTCCAGCATCGCCGCTAGACTCCAGCATCGCCGCTAGACTCCAGCATCGCCGCTAGACTCCAGCATCGCCGCTAGACTCCAGCATCGCCGCTAGACTCCAGCATCGCCGCTAGACTCCAGCATCCCGCTAGACTCCAGCATCGCCGCAGACTCCAGCATCGCCGCTAGACTCCAGCATCGCCGCTAGACTCCAGCATCGCCGCTAGACTCCAGCATCGCCGCTAGACTCCAGCATCGCCGCTAGACTCCAGCATCCGCTAGACTCCAGCACCCGCTAGACTCCAGCATCGCCGCTAGACTCCAGCAGCGCATCCGCTAGACTCCAGCATCGCCGCTAGACTCCAGCATCGCCGCTAGACTCCAGCATCGCCGCTAGACTCCAGCATCCCGCTAGACTCCAGCATCGCCGCTAGACTCCAGCATCACCGCTAGACTCCAGCATCGCCGCTAGACTCCAGCATCGCCGCTAGACTCCAGCATCGCCGCTAGACTCCAGCATCGCCGCTAGACTCCAGCATCACCGCTAGACTCCAGCATCGCCGCTAGACTCCAGCATCGCCGCTAGACTCCAGCATCACCGCTAGACTCCAGCATCACCGCTAGACTCCAGCATCGCCGCTAGACTCCAGCATCGCCGCTAGACTCCAGCACTCACCGCATCGCTAGACTCCAGCATCGCCGCTAGACTCCAGCATCCCGCTAGACTCCAGCATCGCCGCTAGACTCCAGCATCGCCGCTAGACTCCAGCATCGCCGCTAGACTCCAGCATCGCCGCTAGACTCCAGCATCGCCGCTAGACTCCAGCATCGCCGCTAGACTCCAGCATCGCCGCTAGACTCCAGCATCGCATCCGCCTAGACTCCAGCATCGCCGCTAGACTCCAGCATCCCGCTAGACTCCAGCATCGCCGCTAGACTCCAGCATCGCCGCTAGACTCCAGCATCGCCGCTAGACTCCAGCATCGCCGCTAGACTCCAGCATCGCCGCTAGACTCCAGCATCACCGCTAGACTCCAGCATCGCCGCTAGACTCCAGCATCGCCGCTAGACTCCAGCATCCCGCTAGACTCCAGCATCCGCTAGACTCCAGCATCGCCGCTAGACTCCAGCATCCCGCTAGACTCACTCGCGCTAGACTCCAGCATCACCGCTAGACTCCAGCATCGCTCAGCTAGACTCCAGCATCCGCTAGACTCCAGCATCGCCAGCTCAGCATCGCCGCTAGACTCCAGCATCCGCTGACTCAGTCCCGCTAGCTCCAGCATCCGCTGACTGCTCGCGCAGCTCAGCTCCGCTATCGATCGCTTGACTCCAGCATCGCTCCTACCGCAGACATCCAGACCAGCATCCGCGACTCAGCATGGCTTCCAGCATCCCGCTAGACCACATTGCTGCTAGATGTCCGCACTCAACGCCATACTCGCTCGCCGCTTCTCCAGCATCGCTCGCTAGACTCCAGACGCTGACTCCTGCTATACACTCGCTACTGACTACTATGCCGCTGGCTCCGGCTCGTCTTCTGCTAGACTCCATACTCGCTGCTTAGATTCATTCTCTCGCACACGTACGTCTCTCTTCTCTCACAGATTCATCTCATTATTTTCTCGAAGCAGCTCTTCTTTCTGCTTTTACGATCTCTCGTCTCTCACTATCTTTCGTCTCCCTGTCTTCTGCTCTCCCGATTTCTTGTCTCTTCCTTTCATCTTCCTAGTTTTTCTTGTCTCTTTACTCTTCACTATCAATCCTTACTTGCGAAGAAAAATAAAACGGCATTGGATTCCATTGTGGGTTCACATTGTGAAAAATTTGACATGCTAAAATTGTGGCCGACACTCAACGCTGATATTGTTGGTCTTATGGCTGGCTGGCTGGCTGGCTGGCTGGCTGGCTGGCTGGCTGGCTGGGAGGCTGGCTGCTCAAGCTGGCTGACTGCCTTTATCTTTGAAGAGTTTCGAGAGTATCTACTCTCTGAGCCCGGCCATGGGCCAGGCTCGTCTGGTGCTGGCAAGAACATTGGCTGGCTGGGAGGCTCTCTGCTCAAGCTGGCTGACTGGCAGGAACATTGGCTGGCTGGGAGGCTCTCTGCTCAAGCTGGCTCACTGGCAGGAACATTGGCTGGCTGGGAGGCTCGCTGATCAAGCTGGCTGCCTGACAGTAACATTGGCTGGCTGGCTAACTTGACACTGACTGACTGACTATGATGGGTAAGGTGGGTGGCTGTCTGAAGGTTGGCTGCTCAGGCTAGAAGATGGGAAGGTTGGCTGCTCAGGCTAGAAGATGGGAAGGTTAGCTGCTCAGGCTAGATGAGAATGTTGGCTGCGCAGGCAGGAAGATGGGAATGTTGGGTGGAGGCAGGAAGATGGAATGTGGCTGCAGGCAGGAAGATGGGATTAGGCTGGCAGGCAGGAAGATGGGTGAGGCTGCCAGGCAGGAAGATGGGAATGTTGGCTGCGCAGGCAGGAAGATGGGAATGTAGGCTGCGCAGGCAGGAAGATGGGAATGTAGGCTGCGCAGGCAGGAAGATGGGAATGTTGGCTGCGCAGGCAGGAAGATGGGAATGTAGGCTGCGCAGGCAGGAAGATGGGAATGTAGGCTGCGCAGGCAGGAAGATGGGAATGAGGCTGCGCAGGCAGGAAGATGGATGAGGCGAGGCAGGAAGATGGATTGGCTGCGCAGGCAGGAAGATGGGATAGGCAGGCAGGAAGATGGTGAGGCTGCGCAGGCAGGAAGATGGGAATGTTGGCTGCGCAGGCAGGAAGATGGGAATGTTGGCTGCGCAGGCAGGAAGATGGGAATGTAGGCTGCGCAGGCAGGAAGATGGGAATGTAGGCTGCGCAGGCTGGCAGGCCGGAAAGTTGAAGTTACTGGTGGTCAAAGCAAGAACAGTCCACAGTGTAACCAGTACTGGAGAGTACAGATATAGGTACATCAAGTGCCATATTACAGAATGGTACAGTACCAGATTTACTGAAGAAACCAATAAATCAAACATCCTAAATAGTAAATCCTTTCTCTTTACTAACACTCAGGGTTTAATTACCAATACAAAACAGTTAACTATACAAGTGGGTTTATTAAAGTAGCAAATATAATATTTGAAGTATTCACTGAAACACAAACGGGATGTTGTGGATAGTAAGATATGGATGCAAAACTGCAATGTATCTAGATGTGAGAGAGTAAATAAGTTATAATAGGATGTAATAGGCTGCTATTTAAGAGACTCATGTACAGTACTTCCCGAAATCTTCAAATGATACGGTACAAGAATTGTATTAGTGTAGAACAATGATCTGGTATTTATCCTTGTACATAAACCACCTCAACAATGGCAAAGGAATCCATGGAACTGATAAGGCGGACATTGAAAACATTAAAAATAGCGTTCCAAATGTTATCCTCTTTGGAGGTTTTATCCTTTCATACGTTAATTTGAAGATGATGGACAACTGCAGTGTGTGTGTGTGTGTGTGTGTGTGTGTGTGTGTGTGTGTGTGTGTGTGTGTGTGTGTGTAGGGGGAGGTTGTGGTAGTATTAGTGTAGTTATAACTTGTGTGTGTGTGAATTGGCTTTACTTTGTTCTCTGCCATCATGTAATGAAGAGCACTTCAAGTGATGGATAAACTAACAAGGCTTCATAGTGGTTGACGTGGAGAAGGATGATATATGATAGAATAATAGAGCTTCAAGCAGAGAAGACAGACAAGTGTCACATGTTTGGGTCAGAATAATGCAAGATGCAGTTCAGTGCAAATCCTTCTAAGCAAATGACTGTGGCACCTATAATATAAATATTTCGAACATGGGTGTAATCTTGTGGTTGTAGCACGATAACCAAGGTAGCAACAAGCAAAAGGCAGCAGAGAGAGTAAGTACTTACATTTCCTTCACCAAATAGCAAACTCTGTATGTACAATATATACATAGGATATGTACATTAGGGCAATGCAAGAGACACTGTGAGAACCGTCTTAATAATTAACCAGGCTAGGAGGTAAGTCTGCTAAGGTTGATTCACGAGTGTTCTACATAGCTTCATAACTTTGGCGAGCTTCCTCGTGATTGACTGGTTGAACCAAGGTGCAAGCATAACGAGGGGGCCCCTACTTATACCCTGAACACTTGGTTTGCTGGTCGGGAGGGCATGCCTATAGGGGTGTGTGGCATACGCTGAATAAATTATAACACCCTTAACATGCCACCCTAAATAATACAAAATTCTATCAGAGAAAAACTCGGAAAATGTAAAGAACGATGGCAGTGCGTAGATGTTGACGATAAGGCTGACACTGTTCCTCTTCAAATCAACAGTTGTATACTAAATAACACAAGTCAGAAGCTAATGTTTTGTATTTATTTTTGTAACACCCCGGCCGTCTCTCACCAAGATAGAGGGGTCCTCCCCGACGCTGGGTCACCTTGATGCGCTTGTGGGGTGCCACTCTCGCCACAGGCTGCTTGTCTAAGAACCCAGCATCTTTTTACGTAATTGGTGGGATATTTCTCTTTTCGACGAAATTTGGTGGCCGATGACATGGAACCTTTTTATGGACATGGATTGAGCAGTGTGAACAAATAGATCTTGAAAAGTTTTACTATCATTGTGATTATAACTTGTGTAATACGAGTGAATTGTTAACAGTATAAAGTTTGCAATGATAGTATAAATTTCTTATGTAATGTTAGAAACTGAATGTTTAAAGTGTTGAATAACCGATTCAGATTTATACAGCCTCGTAGTCCTCCTCTTCTGCTCCATTACCCAAGCCTCCTGAAGCAGTAACCCCTCAGCTCTCTGAATCACACCTTCCGTAACCCCATACAGTCTTCTAATTTCTACTCATCGAATTCTCTGGATAATATTCACTCCACACGTTGCTCTCAAACATGACATCTCTATTGCTTGCAGACTGTTTGCTGTTTCAAGCCCATGTCTCATACCCATATAAAAGTGTTGGTAACACTATAGTCTCCTGTACGTTTCCCTTTTTACCTCCATAGATAAACTAATTTCTTTTCACAGATGTCTCGAGACTCCGGGGCCGAAATATTTTTTAATAAATATGTCCCATTGTTTACTTACGTGTCTTTTTAAAACTCTCATAATACATGCTTATATATTATTAGGCAGTGACAATATTGAAACATAATTTTAGTGCTCCAAGCCCCATGTAAGCATTCAGCTTAATGTAATCAAATTTGGCAAGCTATGACCGTAGAGTTTGACTGTCGGTCTCTGTTTCTGCTGATAGGCAGGATGACCTACCTAAGTCTGTATTGGAGTCAACAAGTTTCACTACACCTCATTGTGCGTTTTACTTGCCCTTCAGAACCTGAGAATTAAGACTCAGGTATGACTTAGTGTTTACCCAGGTCACGGCTACAGCCTGGCGCAGTCTCTTCGTAGACATTCTCACTGTAGTAACAAATCTCTCGCACGCCTCTGTATAACACCAAGACGCTTCAACTTTTGTAATCTTTTATTTCCTCTACAAGAATATTCGTAGCATTACCATTGTATGTAGCACACTCCCAGATCTCTGTTACATCCATAAAAACTAGCTTTTCACAAAATTTATTTCTAAAAATATTTTGTAGACTTTTTGTAGAAATAAAGTATTATATATGTCCTTACCGAATACGTAAAACTTGTGATTTTGGCTTAAATAAAACGCACTTCTTGCTGAATAGGGCAAGCGAAAATTTGTGTATGCAGTAATTTCTCAAAAATCATTCTGAACCTAACGAAAAAATATATTTCATTATGTTTGTGTATTATTAAATTATTATAAACTTATATAAAATGTTTAGTTCGATTCGGCTAAATTAAATTGCGCTTGTTATAATAAGGTTAGGTAAGTTTCCTAAGGTTCTTTTGGTACAAAATCATTAATTTTTATATTATCATTAATGAAAAAAATTATCTTTAAATGTATAAGAAAATTTACCTATTCGGCACGACATTATATATATATATATATATATATATATAAGTATTGGTCATATTTATTGTGACAGTTGTGTAATTAGTATGATAATTTTGTGTTGGCTGTGGTACAGCTGACGTAGACTATGCACTCTTCACAACTAGTGAAGGGCTACACTCAAATTATTTAATACTTTATGACTGCGTTTTGTGATGTAAGAAAAGTGTTGATGGTTTCATGTTCATATTAAAATAATTCTCTTGAAATATCGTCAACGATAACGACCCCACCCCACCCCATCCTCCCCTGACGGACCCTACCACGCGTGACTCGCCACCGCTACCTCAGTGACTCCACTCAAAGCCGCCGCCTCGCTGGGCTAACTCGTGATAAGATGGATAACCTGAACTTTCTAAATAAGATTCCAAGTCAGTGAAGATTCTCCTCAGTGTGTACTCTTGACCTGTTTATCATCCTCATTTAAAACTGCCGAAATTACTTACTTGGATAAGGTGTAGGGAATATTTACTGTCACATCCAGCCATGCAAACTATTGGGAATCACTACCCTCCAGTGGTACTTGTTAGAAAAGTACTCGTTGCAAATTTGCACACGAAAATAATCCCTTAAACAGAAGTTGCAACAGACCGTTCAGTGTAATCCCGTTGATCTTTGAAATAATTGTATAATTGATCGAAGGATTTTAAATGACCACTTTTCATAATATAAGATAAAGTACTGTATCCGCAGTCTGCAAGTGTCTTCAAGAAAAAACTAGGAACTTTCTAACTAATTATCCCATAATTAAGTACCTATGTCGGACTGAAACGAGTAATCTAGGTGAACAGGCAACCAACTAGACGATAATTCATAGGAACAATTGAAGATACTCGCCAACTGTCGTAGCTAATAGTGATATAGGAATCACTTGGAGCTTCCAGTAAATAGGTGACTGTCTCAGTGAGTACAGTAAGGTTGCACGTCTCTCTAGCGCTCTCCAGAAGCAAGTTGCAACCTCCAGTAGTTGTACTGACCCACACACTCTCCCTCCTCCCTCTACCATTTCCTCACGCTAGGTCACCTTAACCAAGGCTCTTAAAGTCTGTCTATATTCTTCACTTAAGATTTGTAGCAAATTTCCAGATTTACCTTATATGTTACGTTTAATTAGTTAGGATTGTCTTCTATCAATGAAAAATAACCAGTTATGGCATACCACAACGGCAGCGAATGAGATGTAAAACAAAGCCGATTATTATAATCAAAGAGAGCGCTAAACCGACAAGGGTCATACAGCGAACAAAAAATGACGACCCAGCGAGCGCAGCACAGAGTTCAGTCAGATAATCACTGTTGAAGGCTGACTAAACAGTCTTGTTTGACTGTCTTAGCTACAGTGAAATACCGTCCTTTACCAGGATGTGCTGCCTTAACGCATTCGGCGAGATTTGGGCAGTTTGTGTTTAAGGTAGGGGGCCCCTTTCTTTGAGGGGTGCCACTCTACAGGGGTAGGGGGCCCCCTTTCTTTGAGGGGTGCCACTCTACAGGGGTAGGGGGGCCCTTTCTTTGAGGGGTGCCACTCTACAGGGGTAGGGGGCCCCCTTTCTTTGAGGGATGCCACTCTACAGGGGTAGGGGGGCCCCTTTGAGGGGTGCCACTCTACAGGGGTAGGGGGGCCCCTTTCTTTGAGGGTTGCCACTCTACAGGGAGCTTGCCTGACTAAGAATCAAGAATCTCTCCCGGCATAAATGGTGAGAATTCTTGTTTTTGTCTAAGTTTGCTAACTGCCATGGATAATGATAGGGAAATACGAGTATAGATTGTGGAATGGAAAAAAAACTGACATATACTAGTTTTATTTACTTGGAGATGGAGTTGTGTAATTTGAGTGAACTAACGACGACTGTGGCAAGTTATAATAATGTAGATTTATTTATGTAAGAGTGTTTCAAGCCCTGAATTACCACATGTTTCTAGTGTTTTGAATATATAAGACTCATACGGGCTTAGCGCTTCACGGTAGTATAATTAATTTCATGAACATCTCTATCAACAACTGCAGACGTGTTCATTTTAAGTGCAGGTTACTGTAGCTCTTAATGAACACTGTATACGAAGGTTTTGTGTGTGTATATTTGTTACAAAGAATGCAAATTGTGCTGAGATCCTTTGTGTGTGTGTGTGTGTGTGTGTGTGTATGTGTGTGTGTGTGTGTGTGTGTGTGTGGGGGGCACACTATCTCCTCCCTCAGACTAATGATTGCATGACTGACTGAACGTGTCTTGGTTGCTTTGCATGTTAATGGGAGAAGATAAACCCAGTGACGAGTCATTAACTGAAAGAGGTACAGATATAGGTTTTCCCTCTTGCTCTTCCCTGAACGCTGGGTCACCTTAAGTCTGTGGTAACGTTAAAAGTGGTTTATTCTTGTGGGTAGTTGCCTCATCTGTGTGAGTAGAGCAACTCTCCCCACAGCGTACTTGCCCCGCCGAGAAACTAGAACTCAGCATCTCTCTCATTATAAATGGTGGGATTATTTTCCCTTTTGTCAATATTTGCTGATTCTTACGGATAATGATACTGAACGATTTACGAGTATGGATCAGGGGCAGTGAGAAATTGATTTTAGATAGCTCTACTTTGTCAGTACGAGTTAATGAAGAATGTCATGGTAGTATCTAGTTAATATTGATAGTGCAGATTTGATGTTAGAAGCTGAATATGTTAAAAATACTGAATAACCAAACTGCTCTGGTGATTTGTAAATAAAATTAAACAGTCCTCTTCATTCTCTTTTTTCCCCTTCCCACTTTCCCTTCTCCCTTTCCCCATTTCCTTACCCCAACCGTTTCCCAGGAAAGTCCTGGTCACGGCATCACTCCAGGGTATACTGGCTTGGAATATTCCCCTCACACTGCTAGGTCCCTCCCTCCCTCACACTGCTAGGTCCCTCCCTCCCTCACACTGCTAGGTCCCTCCCTCCCTCACACTGCTAGGTCCCTCCCTCCCTCACACTGCTAGGTCCCTCCCTCCCTCACACTGCTAGGTCCCTCCCTCCCTCACACTGCTAGGTCCCTCCCCCTCACACTGCAGGTCCCTCCTCCCTCACACTGCTAGGTCCCTCCTCCTCACACTGCTAGGTCCTTCCCTCCCTCCACTCACACTCTGGGGGTCCCTCCTCCCTCCCCCTCACACTCCTAAGTCACCTTCCCTCACACTTGTTCTACTTGGTCCCCCTCACTCCTGGGCCCCCCTCACACTCCTAGGTTAACCCCCCTCACTGCTAGGTCACCCCTCACTCCTGGGCCCCCTCACACTCCTAGGTTAACCCCCTCACTGCTAGGTCACCCTCACTCCTGGGCCCCCTCACACTCCTAGGTTAACCCCCTCACTGCTAGGTCACCCGTCACTCCTGGGCCCCCTCACACTCCTAGGTTAACCCCCTCACTGCTAGGTCACCTCACGCTAATCCTGAGCCCACCTCACACTCTGGTTACTCTACTGCTAGGTCATCCCGTTAGTTTAAATATTATTTACACTTTGGGTTATCTTAAATGTTGTTACTTATGTGTCACTTCAGTTTAAAAGAGATCATGTTATACTGTTGGAGAGTGTGTTCTTTAGTCACTTCAATATACAGATCATGTTTAAACCAGAGTGCGTATCTTTGCAGCCTCATATCGGACATATACAGAGATGAAACCATGTACCGATCTTGCGATAAAATTGCATGATTGTCGTCCATTGAGGACATGGTAAATCTCCAAGCGGATAAAAACTGAGTTTTCCCATGAGTCGCGGAAAACAATGTTTAATGAGGGGGACACACACACACACACACACACACACACACACACACACACACACACACACACACACACACACACACACACACACACACACACACACACACACACACACACACACACACACACACACACACACACACACACACACACACACGCACACACGCACACACACACACACACACACACACACACACACGCACACACACACGCACACACACACGCACACACACACACACACAGAGCATCAAAAGTCAAGTCTGACCGGAAGCTGTTGTACAGCCACATCAGGAGGAAAACAACAGTCAAGGACCAGGTAATCAGGCTGAGGAAGGAAGGTGGGGAGTTCACAAGAAACGACCAAGAGGTATGTGAGGAGCTCAACATGAGATTTAAAGAAGTATTAACAGAAGAGGCAGGAAAGACTCCAGGAATTCAGAATAGGGAGGTTCACCAACAAGTGCTGGATGAAATACACACAACCTAGGAGGAGGGGAAGAAGCTGCTATGTGAACTCGATACCTCAAAAGCGGTGGGACCTGACAACATCTCTCCGTGGGTCCTTAGAGAGGGAGCAGAAATGTTGTGTGTGCCACTAACACAAATCTTCAACACATCCATTGAAACTGGGCAACTACTTGAGGTGTAGAAGATGGCAAATGTAGTCCCAATTTTTAAGAAAGGAGACAGACACGAGGCATTAAACTACAGACCTGTGTCACTGACGTGTATAGTATGCAAAGTCATGGAGAAGATCATCAGGAGGAGAGTGGTGGAGCACCTAGAAAGAAACAAGCTTATAAACGATAACCAGAACGGTTTCAGGGAAGGAAAATCCTGTGTCACAAACCTACTGGAGTTTTATGACAAGGTAACAGAAGTAAGACACGAGAGAGGGGTGGATATACTGCATTTTCTTGGACAGCAAGAAGGCGTTCGACACAGTTTCTCACAAGAGGTTAATGCAAAAGCTAGAGGATCAGGCACACGTAACAGGAAAGGCATTGCAATGGATCAGAGAATATCTGACAGGGAGGCAACAACGAGTCATGGTACGTGACGAGATGTCAGAGTGGGCACCTGTGACGAGTGGGGTTCCACAAGGGTCAGTCCTAGGACCTGTACTGTTTTTGGTATATGTGAATGACATAACGGAAGGGATAGACTCAGAAGTGTCACTGTTTGCAGATGATGTGAAGTTGAGAAGAATTAAATCAGTCGAGGATCAGGCAGGACTACAAAGAGACCTGGACAGGCTGCAAGCCTGGTCCAGTAACTGGCTCCTTGAATTTAACCCTGCCAAATGTAAAGTCATGAAGATCGATCGGGGAAGGGCAAAGAAGACCGCAGACAGAGTATAGTCTAGGTGGCCAAAGACTGCAAACCTCATTTAAGGAAAAAGATCTTGGGGTGAATATAATACCGAGCACATCTCCTGAGGCACACATCAATCAGATAACTGCTGCAGCATACGGGCGGCTGGCAAACCTAAGAATAGCGTTCCAATATCTCACTAAGGAATCGTTTAAGACTCTGTACACCATATACGTCAGGCCCATACTGGAGTATGCAGCACCAGTTTGGAACCCACACCTGGTCAAGCACGTCAAGAAATTAGAGAAAGTGCAAAGGTTTGCAACAAGACTAGTCCCAGAGCTAAGGGGATTGTCCTACGAAGAAAGGTTAAGGGAAATCGGCCTGACGACACTAGAGGACAGGAGGGTTAGGGGAGACATGATAACGACATATAAAATACTGCGAGGAATAGATAAGGTGGACAGAGACAAGATGTTCCAGAGAGGGGACATAGAAACAAGGGGTCACAATTGGAAGTTGAAGACTCCTATGAGTCAAAGGGATGTTAGGATGTATTTCTTCAGTCATAGAGTTGTCAGGAAGTGGAATAGCCTAGAAAGCGACGTAGTGGAGGCAGGAACCATACATAGTTTTAAGACGAGGTTTGATAAAGCTCATGGAGCAGGGAGAGAGAGAGGACCTAGTAGCAATCAGTGAAGAGGCAGGGCCAGGAGCTATGACTCGACCCCTGCAACCACAAATAGGTGAGTAAATAGGTGAGTACATACATACATATTTTCAAATATAATATTGGTTTCTCAAACAAGTTAAAAACCTTTGTTATGAAAGAACTTTCAGCGGGGTTTAAAGAAAGTGGAACATTACAGGTAGGTGGAACTAGTAGATGTATTGCCCATCGTAAGGAAATGTAACATAAAACATGGCATTGGAGAAACTTGCAAGACTAGCAGACTACAAGACGTGTTACTTCTACACTAACACCGGGGCATATTTATCTAAAGCAGTTCAGGTTGTATGGCGGCGGTGGCACTCACCTGAAATGTAAATTGTGAGAGGGGGGGGGGGAAGACCTCACTCTACAACATCATATTTATCTCTCAAACATCCAGTCACTTAGATAAACACACAATCAATTCAGAAAAATGGTAAGTCACTTCATTATTAATGATAAGATATCTGGAATCTTCATATTGTATCTGCACTTGACATTGTCTGCATGAATGTGAATGAACTTGCATTAAGTTCTGATCTAGTATGTAATCAATGTTTATAGTGCATGTGTATATATATATATATATATATATATATATGTCGTGCCGATTAGGTAAAACTTGCGATATTGGCTTAAATAGCAACGCTCTAATTGCCATATAAGACAAGCGAAAATTTGAGTGCAATAATTTCGCAAAAATCATTCTGAACCTAACGAAAAAAATATATTTCATTGTGTTTGTTTATTATTAAATTATTGTAAACGTATCTAAAATATATTTAGTTGGGTTAGGCTAAATTAAATTGCGTTTGTTATAATAAGGTTAGGTAAGTTTTCTAAGGTTCTTTTGGTACAAAATTATTAATTTTTACATTAACATAAATTAAAAAAATATATCTTTAAATGTATAAGAGAAAATTTTAGAAAGGACTTAATTTTAAATGAGTTCTTGCTAATTGACCAATTTTACCTATTCGGCACGACATATCTATAATTCTATATGCAACAAATGAGGGAGAGACGATAAAACACATCGACATACTTAAAACAATCTAATAGACTCATCAGTAACTTATTGCAATAAGGATATTAAGAAGCGAGAGGAGGTAGAAGTGAAGAAGGTAGGGAGGGAGTGTGGGAGAGGAAGTTGGAGAACAAGGGAGGGGGGAGGAAGTTATTGGGAGGGGAGAGGAAGGTGGGGAGCAAGGAGGAGGAATTTATTGTTAACTTGCGTGAGTCTCCCTGACGCTGGGTCACATTAACGTGGTGGTGTGACCTGGGGTAGGGTGCCTCTTCCCTGGGGGTGCCACTCTTCCATTGAAGGAGCCGATGACATGGTATATAGACATTGATTGCACAGTCGAAAAAAATATAATTTGAATTGTTTTATTTGCGTTGTGATTGTGATTAGTATAAGAATGAATTCTTAACGACAGTAGCAAGTTGGTATTGATATTATAAATTTATTATATAATGTTAGAATCGGAATATGTTCAAAGTGTTGAATAACAATATGATTTTGTAAGCACGAAGAATTTAAGAGTAATGTGTGTTTGTTTCTTTGCAGTGATGGCTGGCGGGTGAGACTTGCCCCAGCTTCCCTTGTTACCCCCGACCCTTGTGACCTGCCGCTGCCCTCCAGCTCTGCCCTTCCCTCAAGACTTGGCCAGTGTTGGCCAGACTTGAAGCCAGCAGTAGTAGTGACCTTGGCCTGGTGCGGCAGTGACCTACCCTGCAGCAGCAGTGTTGAGTGAGCAACGAGCGTGACCAGCAGTGTAGTCATGGCATCCAGCAGGACCACCACCACTACCACCACCCCAACCACAACCACGGTCAGTACTTCTTGTTGCTTCTTCTCACCATTACTTTCTCTTACTGTGTATCTACACTCTTCCCTCACTGTGTCTACACTCTACTCCTTCACTACCTCGCTCCTCCCTCTAGATGAAGTATTGTCCAGTGAGATCTGTACACTGGGTAGTGTAGATGCACCAAGCAGTGAGATCAGTACACTGGGTGGTGTAGATGAACCCAGCAGTGAGATCAGTACACTGGGTGGTGTAGATGAACCCAGCAGTGAGATCAGTACACTGAGTGGTGTAGATGAACCCAGCAGTGAGATCAGTACACTGGGTGGTGTAGATGAACCCAGCAGTGAGATCAGTACACTGGGTGGTGTAGATGCACCAAGCAGTGAGATCAGTACACTGGGTGGTGTAGATGAACCCAGCAGTGAGATCAGTACACTGGGTGGTGTAGATGCACCCAAAAGTGAGATCAGTACACTGAGTGGTGTAGATGAACCCAGCAGTGAGATCAGTACACTGGGTGGTGTAGATGAACCCAGCAGTGAGATCAGTACACTGGGTGGTGTAGACGCACCCAGCAGTGAGATCAGTACACTGGGTGGTGTAGACGCACCCAGCAGTGAGATCAGTACACTGGGTGGTGTAGAGCACCCAGCAGTGAGATCAGTACACTGGGTGGTGTAGACGCACCCAGCAGTGAGATCAGTACACTGGGTGGTGTAGACGCACCCAGCAGTGAGATCAGTACACTGGGTGATGTAGATGCACCCAGCAGTGAGATCAGTACACTGGGTGGTGTAGAGCACCCAGCAGTGAGATCAGTACACTGGGTGGTGTAGACGCACCCAGCAGTGAGATCAGTACACTGGGTGATGTAGACGCACCCAGCAGTGAGATAGTACACTGGGTGGTGTAGACGCACCCAGCAGTGAGATCAGTACACTGGGTGGTGTAGACGCACCCAGCAGTGAGATCAGTACACTGGGTGGTGTAGATGCACCCAGCAGTGAGATCAGTACACTGGGTGGTGTAGACGCACCCAGCAGTGAGATCAGTACACTGGGTGATGTAGAGCACCCAGCAGTGAGATCAGTACACTGGGTGGTGTAGACCACCCAGCAGTGAGATCAGTACACTGGGTGGTGTAGAGCACCCAGCAGTGAGATCAGTACACTGGGTGGTGTAGATGCACCCAGCAGTGAGATCAGTACACTGGGTGATGTAGACGCACCCAGCAGTGAGATAGTACACTGGGTGGTGTAGATGCACCCAGCAGTGAGATCAGTACACTGGGTGGTGTAGAGCACCCAGTAGTGAGATCAGTACACTGGGTGGTGTAGATGCACCCAGCAGTGAGATCAGTACACTGGGTGGTGTAGACGCACCCAGCAGTGAGATTAGTACACTGGGTGGTGTAGACGCACCCAGCAGTGAGATCAGTACACTGGGTGGTGTAGACACCCAGCAGTGAGATCAGTACACTGGGTGGTGTAGAGCACCCAGCAGTGAGATCAGTACACTGGGTGGTGTAGACGCACCCAGCAGTGAGATAGTACACTGGGTGTGAGATGCACCCAGCAGTGAGATCAGTACACTGGGTGGTGTAGATGCCCCAGAGTGAGATCAGTACACTGGGTGGTGTAGATGCACCCAGCAGTGAGATCAGTACACTGGGTGGTGTAGACGCACCCAGCAGTGAGATCAGTACACTGGGTGGTGTAGATGCACCCAGCAGTGAGATCAGACACTGGGTGTGTAGACGCACCCAGCAGTGAGATCAGTACACTGGGTGTGTAGATGCACCCAGCAGTGAGATCAGTACACTGGGTGGTGTAGATGCACCCAGCAGTGAGATCAGTACACTGGGTGGTGTAGACGCACCCAGCAGTGAGATTAGTACACTGGGTGTAGACGCACCCAGCAGTGAGATCAGTACACTGGGTGGTGTAGACGCACCCAGTAGTGAGATCAGTACACTGGGTGGTGTAGATGCACCCAGCAGTGAGATCAGTACACTGGGTGGTGTAGACGCACCCAGCAGTGAGATCAGTACACTGGGTGGTGTAGACGCACCCAGCATTGAGATCAGCACACTGAGTGGTGTAGACGCACCCAGCAGTGAGATCAGTACACTGGGTGATGTAGATGCACCCAGCAGTGAGATCAGTACACTGGGTGGTGTAGATGCACCCAGCAGTGAGATCAGTACACTGGGTGGTGTAGATGCACCCAGCAGTGAGATCAGTACACTGGGTGGTGTAGATGCACCCAGCAGTGAGATCAGTACACTGGGTGGTGTAGACGCACCCAGCAGTGAGATCAGTACACTGAGTGGTGTAGACGCACCCAGCAGTGAGATCAGTACACTGGGTGGTGTAGACGCACCCAGCAGTGAGATCAGTACACTGGGTGGTGTAGACGCACCCAGCAGTGAGATCAGTACACTGGGTGGTGTAGACGCACCCAGCAGTGAGATCAGTACACTGGGTGGTGTAGACGCACCCAGCAGTGAGATCAGTACACTGGGTGGTGTAGACGCACCCAGCAGTGAGATCAGTACACTGGTGGTGTAGACGCACCCAGCAGTGAGATCAGTACACTGGGTGGTGTAGACGCACCCAGCAGTGAGATCAGTACACTGGGTGGTGTAGACGCACCCAGCAGTGAGATCAGTACACTGAGTGGTGTAGACGCACCCAGCAGTGAGATCAGTACACTGGGTGGTGTAGACGCACCCAGCAGTGAGATCAGTACACTGGGTGGTGTAGACGCACCCAGCAGTGAGATCAGTACACTGGGTGGTGTAGACGCACCCAGCAGTGAGATCAGTACACTGGGTGGTGTAGACGCACCCAGCAGTGAGATCAGTACACTGGTAGTATCTACATAAACACGTTAACAGTATTTCTGGTTCAAGGTCCTCCTCATGTTGAAGTCAATAGTACTCGCTGCACTCTGAGTTTCTGCTTCGCCTTGAATATGAACATTTACTGATTTTTAAACTTATGGTTAGTGAGTGAGATTCCTGTATTTATTTTATGTTTTTTAGTTTTCAATTAATTAAAAAACTTGTAAAAGTCTGGAAGGTGAACATTTTATTTCTTGCCGTCGTGAGTATGGCAGTGCTCTCTCTCCTCCACAGTAATTACTCGTATCAAAGTATACTTCTTTCAGTGAAACAAAAATAATAGAAACGAAGGCTGTCTGTAAAATATTTTGACTTGCCATTAAAATCTTAAATTTTCTTCATCTTGCACATGTTTCACGGTGGCTGTGCAACAACGTTGTCGTACGTGTACGTTGTACATAGAAATAAACATTATTATTGGTGCGTATATATGTTAATTTTCCTGTTTTATAAAATGGTGTGCCATTTCATATCTCGAAAATGCCTTTTCTGAACGGTTTCAACCTTTAACGACCGACGCATCTTGTAAATGAAATGGCACTCAACAAATTTAGGCTGAATAGATGCAAATTTACTAATAGTCAATGTGCTTCAAGTCCAAACAATAATTGGAGAATGCTGCTTCTGATCGATTTGAAACTTTCGGTTATTCTGGGCTTTACACAAAGAAAGGTTCATCTTGATTGCGGACTGTGTAAGTTCTAACTTTATTAAGCAGTACTACATGGTATATCAATCCTTCTGATACGTATAATACTGGATGTGAAATCAAATTTACTTAAACAACAGTCATTGTCATAGAGCAGTAGTCATAGATATTTCTCGCCTTCCCCCTCCCTTTAATACGTGGAAATATAAATGGTTTGTGTGAAATACTTGCAGTGTGAGGAGGCACCTCCCTCGCTAAGCTTTATTATCATAAATTGAAAATGATCGAGTAGTGACTTAAACTTGGTTCATATTTAATGAAATGAAGTTATACAGAGTGAAACAAAGGCAAGCTAGGTTCCCGCGGGAGTGTAGAAGGTTCCCGCGGGAGTGTAGAAGGTTCCCGCGGGAGTGTAGAAGGTTCCCGCGGGAGTGTAGAAGGTTCCCGCGGGAGTGTAGAAGGTTCCCGCGGGAGTGTAGAAGGTTCCGCGGGAGTGTAGAAGTTCCCGCGGGAGTGTAGAAGGTTCCGCGGGAGTGTAGAAGGTTCCCGCGGGAGTGAGGTTCCGGGGTGTAGAAGGTTCCCGCGGGAGTGTAGAAGGTTCCCGCGGGAGTGTAGAAGGTTCCCGCGGGAGTGTAGAAGGTTCCGCGGGAGTGTAGAAGGTTCCCGCGGGAGTGTAGAAGGTTCCCGCGGGAGTGTAGAAGGTTCCCGCGGGAGTGTAGAAGGTTCCCGCGGGAGTGTAGAAGGTTCCCGCGGGAGTGTAGAAGGTTCCCGCGGAGTGTAGAAGGTTCCCGCGGGGTGAAGGTTCCCGCGGAGGTAGAAGGTTCCCGCGGGAGTGTAGAAGGTTCCGCGGGAGTGTAGAAGGTTCCCGCGGAGTGTAGAAGGTTCCCGCGGAGTGTAGAAGGTTCCCGCGGGTGTAGAAGGTTCCCGCGGAGTGTAGAAGGTTCCCGCGGGAGTGTAGAAGGTTCCCGCGGAGTGTAGAAGGTTCCCGCGGAGTGTAGAAGGTTCCGCGAGGAGTGTGAAGGTTCCCGCGACGTGTAGAAGGTTCCCGGGGAGTGTAGAAGGTTCCCGCGACAGTGTAGAAGGTTCCCGCGAGGAAGGTTCCCGGACAGTGTGAAGGTTCCCGCGAAGTGTAGAAGGTTCCCGCGACAGTGTGAAGGTTCCCGCGACAGTGTAGAAGGTTCCCGCGACAGTGTAGAAGGTTCCCGCGACAGTGTAGAAGGTTCCCGCGACAGTGTAGAAGGTTCCCGCGACAGTGTAGAAGGTTCCCGCGACAGTGTAGAAGGTTCCCGCGACAGTGTAGAAGGTTCCCGCGACAGTGTAGAAGGTTCCCGCGACAGTGTAGAAGGTTCCCGCGACAGTGTAGAAGGTTCCCGCGACAGTGTAGAAGGTTCCCGCGACAGTGTAGAAGGTTCCCGCGACAGGTGGTTCCGGACAGGTGAAGGTTCCCGCGACAGTGTAGAAGGTTCCCGCGACAGTGTAGAAGGTTCCCACGCGACAGTGTAGAAGGTTCCCGCGACAGTGTAGAAGGTTCCCGCGACAGTGTAGAAGGTTCCCGCGACAGTGTAGAAGGTTCCCGCGACAGTGTAGAAGGTTCCCGCGACAGTGTAGAAGGTTCCCGCGACAGTGTAGAAGGTTCCCGCGACAGTGTAGAAGGTTCCCGCGACAGTGTAGAAGGTTCCCGCGACAGTGTAGAAGGTTCCCGCGACAGTGTAGAAGGTTCCTGCGACAGTGTAGAAGGTTCACATGGTCTGGAACGTTACCTTTTTATTTGACTGAAGAAGCCTACTGTGTAGGTGAAAAGTTTCATCAGTTAAGATACCCAACTGTTGCACATCTTAATTTTCAACTTATCGGTATTTTATACCATTTTCAACATGTTATGGTTGCAGGAGCAGGGCGATGCGTACCACCGATCTGGCCTCTACACACACCATGAGAAGAAGCCTCTTCCTCACCAGCAGTACCTGGAGCTAGGTCCCAGGCTCCCCACCACACCTGCCGTCGCTGCCGCCAACACTGCCGCACCCTGCAGTAATAGCAACAGTAGCAGCAAGGCGTCCCGCAACAGCAGCTCGTGCAGTGCGACGAGCAGCGGCGGGAGAACACGACACAGCAGCAATCCCAGCAGCAGCAGCAGCGTGCGGCCAGGCTGCACTATGAGTCGCAACAACAGCAATGCTAGCACCCACAGTCTGGGTGGCATGGCTCGCGGGACCAGCATAACCTTTGATTCCACAGCTGCTGCACCTGTCTTAAAGATGGACGGAGTGCTGCTGGATGACACCCTTTTGGGGGCCGAGCCCTCACTCATGGAGACATCCACTGCTACAGCATCCACCGTCGACTCGACAGCAGAGTTAGTTCACAGGTAAGTCACATTTTTCCAAGTCATTGTGATCAAGTTTCCCTTCTACTCTCTTATGTGTGTAACTTTCCAAACTATTAAGGTTTCACTATGCTCATATTTTATAAAACACAAACGCTAGTATATATGGTATGTTGCATGATATTCACTGACACCGTATCGTCCTTAAAGATCACTTTATATACAACCCCTAGTTAAAGTTCTTATTGTTTATTTTGCAGTTTGATCTCTAGTTTTATATGGTTCTGCTTTGTTAAACATGATATACTAATAAATTGATGGTATACAGTGGCGACAAGTTGATGAATAACTAGTGTGCAACACTTGGATCTGTGTCGAACATATCACCTGCACGACAGGCTTCTTCAGACATATACAGAAGCAATATTTAGACTGGAGACGGTGGAAGAAATGAAGTACTAGTTTGAGGTGATCACTCTCTCAGCGTCGCAGTTCATTTCACCAGTCACTACTATTTTTTATTTGACATAGTAGTCAGTGGAGACTCAGTGACTGGTGACGAATTAAGCAACAGTCTCAGCGTTACCTCACCTCACCTCATCTCGCCTCTGTTAACTTGTAAGTGACTATCCTCTTGTCCTCAGCTTTGCATTAATCTAGTCAGGTTGAGGTACTGAACACATCTGAATGACTTCTACAAGGTTGAGTACTGAACACATCTGAATGACTTCTACAAGGTTGATGTACTGAACACATCTGAATGACTTTAGTTGGTACTAACAATCTGAATGACTTAAGGTTGAGTACTGAACACATCTGAATGACTTCACAGGTTTAGGTACTGAACATCGAATGACTTCTACAAGGTTGAGGTACTGAACACATCTGAATGACTTCTACAAGGTTGAGGTACTGAACACATCTGAATGACTCAAGGTTGAGCTGACATCTAAGACTTCACAGGTTGAGGTACTAAACACATCTGAATAACTTCTACAAGGTTGAGGTACTGAACACATCTGAATGACTTCTACAAGGTTGATGTACTGAACACATCTGAATAACTTCTACAAGGTTGTGGTACTGAACACATCTGAATAACTTCTACAAGGTTGAGGTACTGAACACATCTGAATGACTTCTACAAGGTTGAGGTACTAAACACATCTGAATAACTTCTACAAGGTTGAGGTACTGAACACATCTGAATGACTTCTACAAGGTTGAGGTACTAAACACATCTGAATAACTTCTACAAGGTTGAGGTACTGAACACCTATAACTTACCTCTCCACTTCCACTCTCTCCAGTCTGAATGTTGCCTCTAGGTCTGTATTCGACTGAGGAAACCTACTTTGTAGACGATACGTTTTCCCAATAAAGAAATCCAAGTTTTGCACACGTCTTATTCATAATATACTAAGTTCTAAAACTTTTTTTTTTTAGAATACAAACGCAGTGTTAACTGTGGCACACTGTATATGGTAAACCATGTCTAGCTGGGCTCTGGCTAATAACTGGACCTACTTTACCCTTCGTCCAAAATTTCCTCCCACTTCCCAGGTGCTTTATGTTCCTTATGGGTTTAGTGCTCTTCTTGAATAATAATGTTTGAGGAACTACAGTGTTGAACTATTGTTGAAAGTTTGCACAACTTTTTGATGGTGTTTTCTATGTATAGTGTCTGACCTTTATTCAAGTGTCAGAATAAAGGTCAGACACTATACCCGCTGCTGCTGTTGTTATTGATATTACCAATAAGTCTTCTCGTTGCCGTGTCACCAGCATGAATTCATAATATTTATGTTGGTAGCATTGGGCTATAGTGGATACTACGGCTCCCAGAGTGTCTCCCGTTCACCGAAATTATGCTCAGTCCTGATACATATACAGTGTCGAGGCGGACAGACGGGCGAGGTTGTGATTTAATAAGTCAGTGAGTGAATTGACACAAGGCAGCAAGGTGTGTGGTGCTGGCTAGTGAGGGCAACTGGTACTGTCAGGTGTGTGGTGCTGGCTAGTGAGGGTAGCTGTTACTGTCAGGTATGTGGTGCTGGCTAGTGAGGGCAGCTGGTACTGTCAGGTGTGTGGTGCTGGCTAGTGAGGGCAACTGGTACTGTCAGGTGTGTGGTCTGGCTAGTGAGGGCAGCTGGTACTGTCAGGTATGTGGTGCTGGCTAGTGAGGGCAACTGGTACTGTCAGGTGAGTGGTGCTGGCTAGAGTGAGGGCAGCTAGTACTGTCAGGTGTTTGGCTTATCTTCGTGTTTAGCTGACATCTGTCTCTCATGATTGTGTGTGTGTGTGTGTGTACTCACCTAATTGTACTCACCTAATTGTGGTTGCAGGGGTCGAGACTCAGCTCCTGGCCCCACCTCTGCGCTGCCCGCTACTGGGTATCTGCTCTCCCTGCTCCATGAGCTTTATCATACCTCGTCTTAAAACTGTGTATGGTTTCTGCCTCCACTATGTCTTTCTCTAGACTATTCCACTTCCTGACTACTCTGTGGCTGAAGAAATGCTTCCTAACATCCCTTTGACTCATCTGAGTCTTCAGCTTCCAGTTGTGTCCCCTTGTTTCTGTGTTCCCTCTCTGGAACATCCTGTCACTGTCTACCTTGTCGATTCCCCGCAGTATTTTGTATGTCGTTTAATGTCTCCTCTGACCCTTCTTTCCTCCAGTGTTGTTAGTCCTATTTCCCTCAGCCTTTCTTCATAGGACAGACCCCTGAGTTGTGGAACTAACCTTGTCGCAAACCTTTGCACTTTCTCTAGTTTCTTTGTGCTTGACCAGGTGTGGGTTCCAGACTGGTGCTGCATATTCTAGTATGGGCCTGACGTACACGGTGTACAGTGTCTTAAACGAGTCCTTGTTAAGGTAACGGAACGCTAATCTTAGGTTTGCCAGTCGCCCATATGCTGCCGCAGTTATCTGGTTGATGTGTGCCTCCGGAGACGTGCTTGGCGTTATACTCACCGCAAGATCTTTCTCCTTTTCCGAGCTTTGTAGCCTTTGTCCGCCTAGCCTGTACTCTGTCAGCGGTCTTCTTTGCCCTTCTCCGATCTTCATGTGTGTGTGTGTGTGTGTGTGTGTGTGTGTGTGTGTGTGTGTGTGTGTGTGTGTGTGTGTGTGTGAATAATCTTCCATTTTATCGAACGATGAATGTTCCGTTGGTGGCAGCGCTCAATAATTTTACAACTTTGTCCCTGCTGGTCGGCAGACCTAGGTCTGGTGAACACTGGTGGTCGGCAGACGTAGGTCCGGTGAACACTGGTGGTCGGCAGACGTAGGTCCGGTGAACACTGGTGGTCGGCAGACGTAGGTCCGGTGAACACTGGGGTAGGACTAGAGGCCTCCACGTCAACGCTTGCACACGGTCCCCCATGTTAAATGTTTTATTGATCACAACAGCGCAAGTTGAGAAATGCCGCCACCAGTTGTGAAATAACGAACACGGGAGATAATGGAACAGCAGCAGCAGCAGCAGCAGCAGTTTGTGGAGTGAGCCTTTGTAAAGTGAGATATGTAGGTGGTAGAGACAAGAGAGAAGGAAATGAGTAGTATTTCATAAAAGGGTGATGAATCTCTGGGAAGTGTATAACAGGGATGAAGGGTGAAGCCGCCATACAGTACGTGTAGGTGCAAGAGCTATACTTGAGGCAGAGCTGTGAATAACACCTTGATGATAGGGGCACTGAGTCATTACTGTATGATTGCTGCTGGAGCTGTGAAAGGGAACATAACGACCAGGAACATTGACATGTTGGAGTATCATTAACTTGGGAATTAAGGGTTTGAGACGTGTAGGTAAAGTTGAACACCACATTATGCATGTTGACAAGTGTGCCGCTAGGACATAATTACATCCCAGCACACGTTGATTGCAACAAATGAATGTTTGGCTCAGATTTACTTGCCTGGAAAAATATGTGAAGATGAAGACAGTTTATGGGATGTTTTGTGCGTGCTTGCTGATTTATGCTTGTAGATTTGTACTATCAGATTTGTGTTTGCAATGATAGTTAATAACTCCTGGCCGTGCCTCTTAAAATATGTTGTGCCGGTTCGTTTGGACTGTCATACCTGCTCTTGAAGCTGGTTATGAAGCTACCCCACCACTTTTAACCATATTTCCCTGTCAACCCAAGAGTGAAGTAGTGTTACCTGGCCTAGGTACGCTTGTGCATTTTTAGTTTTCATCTGTTCTGTTGTTCTTGCTCCTCGTTTATTATTAATGTCTCTGACATTATCTTATATGCACATAGTAATTATATCTTCTTTTTCTCCTTCTCTCGTCCAGTGTCATGTTCTTAATCTGCGTCTTTCACATTATTGTTTTCTGACTGTGGTTTGCTATGAATGTTACATTTTATTCGGCGTATGTCACGCTTCCATGTAGGCTGCCTCCCGACCAGCCAAGCAGGTGCTAAGGGTTTAACGATCAATAGGGTACCCGTCGTTATATCAGTACTTTGGTTCATCGGCCAATCACAGACAAGCCCGCCAAAACTGAGTATAATGTGGTTCACTTGTGAAGCAAGCATTGGCAGACTTGTCTGGGCTGCTGGTCTTTTGCAGTGCATTCTCTGGATCTTGCATTTTGCCTCCTTTATTCATCGTGTTGTACATTTGCATTACTGTACATATTATAAATACCAACATGTTTATTTGGTGAAGGAAATAAGTCATATGCTGCTGTTAAGGTTTGCTTGCTCCATTATTTGTTCAATTACGGCAAGGTATGCAGGCCATTCTACACCTATGTTCGTAATACTGATCTTAAAGGAGCTTGTCGTACCTACTCTTGAAACTGTGTATGGAATTAGCCTTTACCACAGCCAACTCCTTCCACTTTTGTACTATTCAGAGACTATTGCAGTAGTATTTACTATAATTCTCATGGCTTATGTTTCCTGAATTTCCACCGGTTTCATCTTTGTCTTTGCTCTTCATATTTTAGTCCACCTGGTATGTCAATTTTAAATATATATTTTTGTCTTTCCTAGTGGTTCTCTCCACCCAGGTCGTCAGGTTCAGTTTGTTAAACCCATCATATTCTATCACTGAAAAGATAAGGGGTCTACTCAAACGTAGAGAGCATCTTTGTGGGTAGTGTGTATCATCCAGTAAAGTTGAAGATAATATAGTACACCGCCAGCAAGTACTCTAACCCCCCACACACACACACGTACATACATGTACCAGCCAACTCCTAAGTCTCTCAAAAATTCTCATTGAAAAAATTATACAAGAGTTTACTAGAAATGAGAGTACACTAGCTTTGATTTTAACCAACCAGAAAGAACTTAACAGACATAAAACAATTTCCAATCCTACACACGTTGTACATAAATGGTATAAAATATCGACAGGATGAAGAATTCGACACATTTGCAACATCTGGATATCCTTATTTGTAGACGTTTCGGCATGCAATGTGTTTATCAATACAAATTTAAGGATATAATGGGAAGACTGTAGAACTATATATAAAAGACGAGGTAATCAGTCCCTCTGTCTTGGTGAAGAGCACCAGAGTCTTCAAGACTATGGTGCTCTTCACCAAGACTGAGGGACCACCAGAGTCTTCAAGACTATGGTGCTCTTCACCAAGACTGAGGGACCACCAGAGTCTTCAAGACTATGGTGCTCTTCACCAAGACTGAGGGACCACCAGAGTCTTCAAGACTATGGTGCTCTTCACCAAGACTGAGGGACCACCAGAGTCTTCAAGACTATGGTGCTCTTCACCAAGACTGAGGGACCACCAGAGTCTTCAAGACTATGCTGCTCTTCACCAAGACTGAGGGACCACCAGAGTCTTCAAGACTATGGTGCTCTTCACCAAGACTGAGGGACCACCAGAGTCTTCAAGACTATGGTGCTCTTCACCAAGACTGAGGGACCACCAGAGTCTTCAAGACTACGCTGCTCTTCACCAAGACTGAGGGACCACCAGAGTCTTCAAGACTACGCTGCTCTTCACCAAGACTGAGGGACCACCAGAGTCTTCAAGACTACGCTGCTCTTCACCAAGACTGAGGGACCACCAGAGTCTTCAAGACTATGGTGCTCTTCACCAAGACTGAGGGACCACCAGAGTCTTCAAGACTATGGTGCTCTTCACCAAGACTGAGGGACCACCAGAGTCTTCAAGACTAGCTGCTCTTCACCAAGACTGAGGGACCACCAGAGTCTTCAAGACTATGTGCTCTTCACCAAGACTGAGGGACCACCAGAGTCTTCAAGACTAGGTGCTCTTCACCAAGACTGAGGACCACCAGAGTCTTCAAGACTACGCTGCTCTTCACCAAGACTGAGGGACCACCAGAGTCTTCAAGACTACGCTGCTCTTCACCAAGACTGAGGGACCACCAGAGTCTTCAAGACTACGCTGCTCTTCACCAAGACTGAGGGACCACCAGAGTCTTCAAGACTACGCTGCTCTTCACCAAGACTGAGGGACCACCAGAGTCTTCAAGACTACGCTGCTCTTCACCAAGACTGAGGGACCACCAGAGTCTTCAAGACTACGCTGCTCTTCACCAAGACTGAGGGACCACCAGAGTCTTCAAGACTACGCTGCTCTTCACCAAGACTGAGGGACCACCAGAGTCTTCAAGACTATGGTGCTCTTCACCAAGACTGAGGGACCACCAGAGTCTTCAAGACTACGCTGCTCTTCACCAAGACTGAGGGACCACCAGAGTCTTCAAGACTACGCTGCTCTTCACCAAGACTGAGGGACCACCAGAGTCTTCAAGACTATGGTGCTCTTCACCAAGACTGAGGGACCACCAGAGTCTTCAAGACTACGCTGCTCTTCACCAAGACTGAGGGACCACCAGAGTCTTCAAGACTACGCTGCTCTTCACCAAGACAGAGGGACTGATTACCTCGTCTTTTATATATAGTTCTACAGTCTTCCCATTATATCCTTGAATTTGTATTGATAAAGACATTGGATGCCGAAGCGTCTACAAATAAGGATATCCAGATGTTGCACATGTCAAATTCATCAATCCTGCACACATTGATCACCTCAATGAAGTACAAACACTTGATGTGATGAAAACGTGAGAAATATGAACGGGCGGCGATGTTTACTAAATGAAGCTTCAGTGTGAGAATTGAGAGAGCAAAGTGAGGTGAACCCAGTGCAAACAAGAGTCGAAAATGGAGGCATAAGACCTGTATAAAAAGAAAGAAAAACCAAGAGAGGTCAAGAATACAAGTAGGAGACAGTACTTGACGGTTGCTGAGCTGTGCAAAAAAAAACTGCAGTCACAAAAAGGCAAGATAACCTTCACTGAGATGTTATTAAAGTAGGTCAACTAAAACATTCATACTGAACAAAGCAGAACACTGATAGGTTGTGTGAAACACTGGTCAAAGGCACTTGTCGATAGATGACTTAGCCTTTTTTTTTTTTCTTGTGCGTGTTTTTTTTTCTGTTTCGTCATAATGTGTGCTATATTTGACAGATAGTGAAGCACACCTGATGTCTTAGTCTAGTGGCACAATCTGTGTGCACTTGAGAGAACCTCAGTGTCACCATGATCAACACGAGTTCCTCAAGCCAAGGTCAGTGGCTGATTGTCGAGGTTACCATTTTGTAAGTCAGATCACCGAGTATCGTTGTGTTCAGTGTTGCAAGAAACGCTGTTATTGACGGATAATGACTTAGACACAGTCCGTACACCTTGTCCAGTCATTGGGCAGTACATAAAAGTACATGGAACAAACACAGGTTCTATTCCCAGGTATATTGCTCAGAAAGTCTACCCTACCTTGTATAACTGCAGATCATGTTTGGAACATAATCATATCGAAACAGGAGTAAGGTTAATGTCATTATCACTGATTTCGCAACTATTATTATCCAGGAGGGAAATAAGGGAAGAGTTCACATTCTTTTTTGAAGGAGGAAAGAATTCATGTGTTGGGGCTGGAGTCGTTGGCAGCAGACATTGTTCTTCACTAGTTTTCTGGTACTAAACTCCAGCACATGGGCTCTCCTCTTTATTTCATTTAAAAATGCAATTGGCATTGTGGAGAAAATAGTTCTACAGTTTTTTCACGTCGGCCATTCCCCTCCAAGGAGGATGACCCCAAGATGGAAATATTGATTCTCATCCCCTACCTGACTTAGCGCCCATGAACTGTGCTTATTAGACAGTGGTCTCCCAATGTCAGTTAGACTCTCCCTACGTCATGTAGAAGTGACCCAGCTTGTCAGGTAGTGGGAGGTGCAGTATGAATGCCGTCGAACTGTCGATACCGTCGTGGGGCAAGCGAGTACTATATTGATCTACCCTGACATTTTCAGTAAAGTGCTTAAATGCAACTTCAATTTACAACTGGCTTACATTTAACATAGAACTCATTTTTATAGGATTTTATTCTATTCAATTGATCTTATTGTAACCAGTGTGTTTACACAAGATCCAGTGAAGTAGTCTCTGTGAGGAACAGTGTCGAGGGCAGTATTACAGTTCAGATATATGCCGTTCATCCATGCTTTCCTGTTTATTATATTACCCAGCAGCAGAACTCCAGTAGGCTTGTGGAACAAACTTTGCCTCTTCTAAACCCGTGCTGGCTGTGTCCAGGTGTTCCACCACACTTATATAACTTCTCTGGTACCTTTCATAGTATGCATGTTGAGGGTATCGGTTTGCAGTTCAGATCTCATTTGTTCCTATTCTTGAATATTGAAATGTGTGCCGTTTTCGGACTTTACACAATGTGCCCAGTCTCCCTTAACATGTTGGTTTTACTTATCAGTTCGCAAAGGGTGTCTTCTCTCTCGAACTTGGACACGTTGTCAAGTCACATTGCTATTGACGTATCCAGATTGCTTTGCATCTTTATTTCATCCTATGTTATGGTGGTTATATCCTGTCTCCGTTGGTCTGAGTTCTCTTCAGCTATCTACAATAACATGACTGTTTCCTTTGTTAATACCTTCTTGAAACACTTTAGTTCCTCACTGACCTCCCTGTCGTTACCTGTCAGCTCTCTAACTACTGTCTCTTAGTCTTTTACTGTCCTCCTGTGCAGACTGGCTATAGAGAAATTTTAGTTATGATTTTGTTTTTGCCTGTGCTTCTCATGGTTCTTCTGCTCATGTAGTCCATCTGTTGATTTCCATCCTCTGTGTTTTGAATGTTATTCATGTTATGATGGTTTTTGTCTCAATATCTACAAGTCTGATTGAAAGATGGACTTCTTTTCATTGTACACACTTCTTTGATGTGCATTTCTCTTCTGTTTCCCCACACTTTTCTGCTAGGCACTCGATGTTTTCTGTAATATTGTCGAAAGTAAAATCCGATACAATAATAAAGCTGAGGCTGATTTTTTCTTTTGAGGAAATAATTTAAAAATGGATGAGTAGGGAGAAATACGGAGGCAAGGTTGTGATCAGTGGTAGGAGACTGGATATCATGGATTAGGGAGTAGAAGTGAGGCGTTGCCTGTATTATTTAAACCATCCTTGGTACTTCCTTCCCCTCCATCCCCCACACCTCACTCAGCCGTCACCTTCCCCTCTCTACCTCACCGTATACAACCTTCCCTCTCTCTCACCTCTTAACAACCTTCCCTCTCTCACCTCTTAACAACCTTTCACCCTCTTTAACCAAACCTCGCTCCTTCCTCTCTACTTCCCTTCTTGGAAACCCTCCCTCACCCTCTCTGCCTCCCTCCTTACCACCCTCCCCGTCTCTCTTCCCTCTAAGAACCCATCCCACCCCTTTAACAATTTTCGTGTTTTCTGATAATTTTCTCCATAAACTAGCTTGATGAACATTTATGGGTCAGTAGCCTGACGAACAATTATGACGCAGTAATCAGCAGAACTGTGGTGTAATAGCCTTCAAAACAAGGTTAGTCTTGCTTTGAGCGAGGTGGATGTGGGTTTACTTGGGGTCACGAGAGGTCACTGAACTAAGATTAGTCATCACAGCTACATTATTAAAGTTGAAACTGAGCAGCAATGGCCAATACAACTTTTCTGCACCAAATTATGTTTTTATCTGACATTTGTGTATTAAAGCTCTTGCATAAGTAAACTATTTGAAATACTGTCTTACTGATTATAATAAAATCACTCCGAACACACGATTTATTTCCTCACAACAATATTATATAGTCTTGTCAACTTCATAAATTATTCTTTTAGTATTTCATTCTTACATTAAAATAATTAGCAAGATAATATGCTTAAAGCGCAGTGACGAAACAGTTCTATTATGATTTGTAAATAAAATCGAACAGATGTAAAGCTTTTCATTTAAATTTAATTATTATTTTGAACAAATTTATAAGCAAAATTAATTTACTTGCAACACCAGGCAGTGATAAAGTGACAGTTAAAATATTGACTATTAGCATGACTATCTGTAAGCACATAGCTGCGCTTCCACTCATAGGCTATGATAAAGCAGTAGTACACGCAAACATAAGGTAAATGCCTATAATTATAACCATAATTTTTAAAGGGATGGACCGGTAAGCCAACGGAAGGCCTCGGTCAGGTGACCAAAAGTTCCAGCTGTGAAACACTGTTTCCTGACAAATCTTACGTAACTTAACCTAGGAATACACACACTTTACCACGAGCCTGGCCCATGGCCGGGCTCCGGGAGTAGGAAGACTCTCGAAACTCATCAAAGGCATATCAGTACAAAAACACTTGCTGAGACTTCCTGTCATTTCTGGCTGCCCCCTGAATGTTTGGTGCAGCCTTCAACTAGCAATTTCATGTCGAAATATATTCGAATATATGCCCCATGTTACGAGGTGTTCCACGGGGGTCGCTCCTTGGCCACCTCTCTCTTTCTATTTTATCTCTTCTTACTCTCCTTGATATTACCGTCATAGTACAATATATACTGATGAAATAACTATCATCTATCGTGGTAGAACTTCTTGTAATGTGGAGTAGCGTCTCCAGCCTTCAGTATAACATCTTTGTGTAGTATCTTGTCACAAATGACTTCGAATGGTACTAGATGGCCCTGATTTAACAAAGGACCCCAACGGAAATAAGTCAGTCTGACTTTTTTGAGTTACCCTGGGTTCTCTACACATATGCTGTTATGTATGATAATCTACGTAACTGTATTTGTGTATACCTGAATAAACTTCCTTACTATTGACTACTTGAGTCTGGTGCAGAACGCCTGAACATCTGGAGTGAGGTGTGATGCTGAGCGCTCTCTTTCTCTTTGATGAACTGATAAGCAAGTAAATTTAAAATAGATGCTCTCCATTCTAAACATACTTGATCGTATTCACAACTCGGCTCTCCTTAAAACATTAGAAGCTTTTTACTCTCCGTTGTAACCTTTGAACTTAGATTCTGGTATTTATCCACTTCACTGTGCCCGACTACTGACGGACTGCACTGGGTATCCCACAAACTCCTTACCCTGTTTTCCTGTTATTAACCCCTGCATCACACACACACACACACACACACACACACACATGCAGCGCCCATCAGCCTCGATGATAATTCAATGTATACCAACATTATATAAATAAGACTCCAATGGGAGTTATGGTATTTTATTCATGAACTTTCATCCACCAGGGACTTTATCAGTTCACACAGAGAATAAGATGGGTATTTAAAGGGGTTGAAGGTGAAAGAATGAAGTCTTGAAGTTGCATGTGAGTAGCCAGCCGAGTAGGTGATGTTAGGTAATCGCAGTCAAGTATTGGAAGAATAAGCCTCGCCAAAACTTAAATATTGTGAATGATCCCCAGTTTTTATTAATGTTTGTGGCGTGGCTAATACTGCGGATTCTGAGCATAATCTGCTGCGACAATCGCTTTGATGGTAAGCCTTACCTCGGTGTTAATATGCATGTAGAGTGCATGCATGTCTAGTGTCTTTGTATTGGATTGTTGTTTTTATATTCTATGACTGGTGTAGAAATTTGTCTGGACTGCCTCCTTGTAAGCTGCTCCCCTGGCAAGTACACTGAGATTACTCCTCTCAGGCTCACAAGTGGCTTATAGGACACATTTCTAGATGCAACTGATCTTGCTTGAAGATCCTAACTACATGAACTAATAAAGGACTAACTTACTTGGTGGTGGAGAATGTCACCCGGTCTTCCAACCTCCCTAAGCCTTAGTCTCTCTGGACTTCCCTTCAAATCACCACGTTTAGTCAAGGACTTAATTTCTGCAAGAGTTCATTTGTAATTAGTGTCCTGCCTGCATCTCAGAGCTCCCTGGTTTCAAAGGATATTCCCTAAGCTATAGTTATGCAGTAAGCGACACTAGCTTCTAGACTAATACTTAAGGGGGGTTGCCCACAATTATTACCTTAGTGGGCGTTCGCTCGCTTATAACACACAGCTCAAATGACCCACCTTCCTCAGAATATCGCCGGCCAGCTATACTAAGAGAAATGAAAGTTATTGTCTTACTGCGGGGGCCTGGATAGTCTAATATCCACAGTACGTCGAGAAGCCTCTATGATTCTTTATTCCACAGGCCAAGTATTTTGAAGACACGTGGGGCACTGAGCTCTAGCTCCTGTTGCCTTGTTGTCACCACGTTGTCCAGTCCAAGAAGGAGCTAGCATCTCTCTCCCGCCTAATTCAAGCGTGGGGTTGCCAGTTCTCCTTAGCTAACATATCCTAATGTTCGCCTATTGAAGGCCTAAACCTATGTTAAGATCCTAGGACTACATTATTAATATCTAAAGCTACCTCAATAATCCTAATATTAGTCACTAACTGTACAAGCCTACCAAGACCTTCCTAGAAGAGGAAATCTATCAATTAATATGTGCAATCTCACTACCTTCGCCAACTCGTGAGTGTGTGTGTTTGTTTTGGGTGGATATAAGGGCTCTCAAACTCAGACGGTCTATCCGTGGTATGTTAAGGCTTATTTACCCTGTGGAACTTGAGAGAGCAAATAAGTTTCCACAACTGGTATCTAGGTCTCTGGAGGTTTCATCTGCATACATCTTATTACAAACTCGACGCTGTATGGTGTAAAACCCAACAAGTGTTAATGGCTCTTCTTTGATTAAGTCTTCAGTGATTTTAAATATAATGTTGGTAACTGTGGTATTGGCTTTAGCTAAAGTAGCATTGGAAAAATGCTTGCTGGTTTGTTGACAGGAAGTACAATGTATCTGAGGAATTAAACTCGCAGGCACCACCTGGGTGTCTTGTTTTGAAGACGTCTCGCAAACCAGTGGCTTTATCAGTTCAATACAGAGGTAATTTGAAGGCGATGAAACTGGAGATAATAGATGAAGTAATCAGTTGCACAAGTCTCATTCATCAATCATTCCCTCAGCAATGCAAAACTATATACTACATAAGACGGTGGAAGATGAGGTAATCAGTCCCTTGGCCTGGTAGCCAGTGTTCAGCACTTTAGTCTTGATGAATTGATGGTCACTGGTTGACGAACCGTCTTAAAATAAAGGTAGCCAGGTGTTCCGTAATATAATGTATCTGCTTGGTGTAGTGTTAACAGCTAGTTGCATATCATTACTAAGTTGTTATACAGTACCAACGAGATGAGGAATTACACTTGTGCAATGCCTGGGTATCTTTATTTGAAAATGTTTCTCCAACCAGTGGCTTTATCAATTTAATACAGAGGTTATTTGAAGGTGTTAATAAAGCCACTGGGTGAAACATCTTTAGATAAAGATACCCAGGTGTTGCACATGCATCTAATTCCTCACATTACATAGCATCTTCTCTTTTTTCTTGCAGTTGATAATGAAATATTGTGGGTATTGAAGTTTGGTGAAAACTTGATTGATATAATCATAGTCCTTTTCCAGAAAAGTGATTATATCAAACAAAAGTTGACATATGTAAAAGCGTGCGTACACACACACACACCATACATAGCTTTAAGACGAGGTATGATAAAGCTCGTGGAGCAGGGAGAGAGAGAGAGGACCTAGTAGCGGTCGGTGAAGAGGCAGGGCCAGGAGCTAAGTCTCGACCTCTATAACCACAATTAGGCGAGTACACACACACACACACACACACACACACACACACACACACACACACACACCATACATAGCTTTAAGACGAGGTATGATAAAGCTCGTGGAGCAGGGAGAGAGAGAGAGGACCTAGTATCGGTCGGTGAAGAGGCAGGGCCAGGAGCTAAGTCTCGACCCCTATAACCACAATTAGGCGAGTACACACACACACACACACACACACACACACACACACACACACACACACACACACATACACATACACCCCGGTGGTCTGGTGGCTAAAGCTCTCGCTTCACACACGGAGGGCCCTGGTTCAATTCCCGGCGGGGCAAAAACATTTTGAAGTGTTTCCTTACACACATACAACAGGCCTAGTGTCTAATCAACATGTGCCTAGGACAAAATGGTAACTAACACACACATCAGGAGGAAAACAATGGTCAAGAACCAGGTGATCAGGCTAAGGAAGGAGGAGAGATCACAAGAAATGACAGCGAAGTATGTGAGGAACTCAACATGAGATTCGAAGAAGTGTTCACAGAGGAGACAGAAGGGACCCCAGAAAGACGGAGAGGTGGGGTACACCACCAAGTGTTGGACACAATACATGCAACCAAGGAAGAAGTGAAGAGGCTGCTGAGTGAGCTAGATACCTCAAAGGCGATGGGCCAGACAACATCTCTCCATGGGTCCTGAGAGAGGGAGCAGAGGTGCTATGTGTACCCCTAACAACAATTTTCAACACATCTATCGAAACAGGGAGACTACCTGAGGTATGGAAGACAGCAAATGTAGTCCCAATTTTTAAAAAAGGAGACAGACATGAAGCACTAAACTACAGACCAATGTCACTGACATGTATAGTATGCAAAGTCATGGAGAAGATTATCAGGAGAAGAGTGGTGAAACACCTAGAAAGAAATGAGCTTATCAACGACGGCCAACACGGTTTCAGGGACGGGAAATCCTGTGTCACTAACCTACTGGAATTCTATGACAGGGTGACAGCAGTGAGACAAGAGAGAGAGAGGGGTGGGTAAATTGCATTTTCTTGGACTGTAAGAAGGCGTGTGACACAGTTCCACACAAGAGATTAGTACAAAAGCTGGAGGACCAGGCAGGGATAACAGGGAAGGCACTCCAATGGATCAGGGAATATCTGTCAGGAAGACAGCAGCGAGTCATGGTATGTGGCGAGGTGTCAGAGTGGGCACCTGTGATGAGTGGGGTTCCACAGGGGTCAGACCTAGGATCGGTGCTGTTTCTGGTATTTGTGAACGACATAACGGAAGGAATAGACTCTGAAGTGTCCCTGTTTGCAGATGATGTGACGTTGATGAGAAGAATTCAATCGGACGAGGACCAGGCAGAACTACAAAGGGATCTGGACAGGCTGCAAGCCTGGTCCAGCAATTGGCTCCTGGAGTTCAACCCCACCAAGTGCAAAGTCATGAAGATTGGGGAAGGGCAAAGAAGACCGCAGACGGAGTACAGTCTAGGGGGACAGAGACTACAAACCTTACTCAAGGAAAAGGATCTTGGGGTGAGTATAACACCAGGCACATCTCCTGAGGCGTACATCAACCAAATAACTGCTGCAGCATACGGACGCCTAGCAAACCTAAGAACAACATTCCGACATCTTAATTAGGAATCGTTCAGGACCCTGTACACTGTGTATGTTAGGCCAATATTGGAGTATGCAGCACCAGTTTGGAACCCACACCTGGCTAAGCACGTAAAGAAACTAGAGAAAGTGCAAAGGTTTGCAACAAGACTAGTCCTGGAGCTAAGGGGTATGTCCTACGAGGAGAGGTTAAGGAAAATCGACCTGATGACAGGAGAAATATGGGGGACATGATAACGACATATAAAATACTGAGAGGAATTGACAAGGTGGACAGACAGAATGTTCCAGAGATGGGACACAGCAACAAGGGGACACCGTTGGAAGTTAAAGACTCGGATAAATCACAGGGATGTTAGGAAGTATTTCTTCAGTCACAGAGTGGTCAGGAAGTGAAATAGTTTGGGAAACGATGTAGTGGAGGCAGGATCCATTCATAGCTTTAAGAAGAGGTATGATAAAGCTCATGGCGCAGGGAGTGAGACCCAGTAGCGGCCAGTGAAGAGGCAGGGCCAGGAGTTATGACTCGACCCCTGAAACCACAACTAGGTGAGTATGTACACACACACTCACTCACTCACTCACTCACTCACTCACTCACTCACTCACCCACACTCACACACACACTCACCCCCTCTCTCACACATGCATACATATGCACACACATGCTTACATATGCACACACATTTATATATATAGCTGCATTAGAAGTCTGTAATTGCCCTGTGCATTGATGTAGAGAGGGCTGGGCTTACAAGATAAGTGGATACCTTTCTCAGATCTCAGTGAACATAACACATCTAGTTTTGTCACTGTGATGGCAGTTGAGAGTTTAACTTTCCATCAGTGTCCCTCTTGCTTTACACTACCCAATGCCACTAAGCAATCTAATGTATAGTTCATGGTCTTTCCTCGTAGCTTTTTTTTTTTAGTTCTTAAAAAAATACAATATACAGTGGTACCTCGACTTACGATGGTCCCCAAACACACCCTTTTATGTAAGTTTATTTTTTTAAATGCTTTTGTAAGTGTAATTTTGGGGGTCTAAAAGGACTAGTCTATTTTACATCATTCCTTATGGGGATAAATTCGTTTGGTAATGGCACTTGAACAGCATTCTGGAATGAAAAAATATCGTAAGTCGAGGTACCACTGTATGTTATTAGTGTGTACGGTTCATTGTTCTACTGTATGCATATATTTTTTCAGTTCCCATGGTGCGTCATACACAACCACCAGCACAACTACCATCTCCAACACCATCAGTACACCTCAGGTCGACTCCAATGATTGTGGTCTCTTCTCCTTCAGGCCTGCCTGCCTCCAGCGATTAGCTAATATCAAGGTAGTAATCTTTCCCCAAAAATGTTAAAAATATTCTTGCAGGTAGAAAGTCTGCCAAACTTGGAAAATTTAGTGACTTGTTATTTGGCTTTGAGTGTGTTTAGCAGATATCACTATAAAATTTTATTTTAAGAATTAAAATATTAGTTAAGTACAGTGGAACCTCGGCTTACAAGTTTAATCCGTTCTGTGACCTTGCTCACATCCCGATCTGTTCGTATGCCGAGTCAATTTTCCTCATTTAAATTAATTGAAATGTCTTTAATCCGTTCCAGCGGAATTTCTGCTCTCAGAGGCAGGAGAAAATACCCTTCAATATAACGCTAATATCAATTCTGCGGCTTATTTATCTATCACAATGCATCTAATGACATAATAAACAATATAAATAACATAGAAACCAGATACAGTGGACCCCCGGTGTTCGTCCTGCTCCAAACTCGCCCTTTTATGTAAGTGTATTTTTTAAATGCTTTTGTAAGTGTATTTTTGGGGGTCTAAAAGGACTAGACTACTTTACATTATTCCTTATGGGGATAAATTCGTTTGGTAATGGCACTTGAACAGCATTCTGGAACGAAAAAATCACGAAAACCGGGGATCCACTGTATATACTCTAGAATGAATAAAATACATATGTCATTATGTGACAAGTGATGGCGGGCATTCCCGCTCTGAAAACATCTTCCCATGCTTCCCCTTCTGAGGTGTTTTTATAAGAGAAAACAGTGTGTTTGTGAGACTAACTGCATTAGATCACTACTTTTATAAGGAAAATATAATGTAAAGAAATAAACTGGTGTACGTACACCATTTACCTTGGAGAAGAGATGCTGGTGAAGGTTGACAGTGGAAAAAAATAGGCAGAGCAGAATATGCTGTCAGGAGTTCATTTCATTTCATTCTTTTTCTATCGCTTAATCACTTAACTTAATTGCTACACTTAATTGCTACACTTAATTACTGCACTTAATTACTACACTCTTTATAGACTCCTGCTTTAGTATTGTGCATATCGTAGAAGTGCTGCGCTGGTACTCACTTGCCAAGTCCTTAACCCTCACACTTCGTTTGTGTTTTTCTATGATTTCAAGCTTTACTTCCATAAATATCATCCTCTTTTTCTTCTCAGCACTGTCCTTTGCACTTTCTTTCTTAGGACCCATGGTTAGAAAAAAGAAATTTGGCAAAATAACTGCAGGAAATGTAAGCAAAACACAAGAATTCCTTCCACCGCGAGTATGCACGTGCACTGGTGATGGTAAGCTTTGTTGTGGTACTCAGTGTGCCATCTTGTGGTGGCGTTCTAAAGATCACTTGTTATAGTATGTATTATTATTATATGTATTATTATATGTAGTATGTACTATTATTATTATATATATTATATTATTATTGTGTATATTATTACGTACATATTTTAATTATTATTATTACTATTATTATTAATTTGGGGAACTGGAGCACAGATAAAAAGCTGAATCTCCCTTGAGGGGAAAACTCGCATCCTGAAATTTTGCTAGTTTCCAGAAACAAAAAAATGACACGAGAGACTGCTCATATCCTGAAAAACTCGTATGGTGGGGCACTTGTAAGCCGAGGTTCCACTGTACAGCGGTCCTTAATTTTTCATGGAGGGTTATGTATAGAACTTAATGCCAAATCTGTGAATATCACTTGGTCCTGTTGACATCAGCACTCCTATTATTCCTGTTTTTGGCTATATTGTTCATAATAAACAAATGAAATACATTTGTACATTAGAGTGTTGCTATACATATATACACTCTGAATACAAATGTTTTTATTTAGTATCTTCATTTTGACTTTCGGCTGGGAATGCAATGATCCCATTAATATCTTAGTTTGTTACTGTAAAATAATGCAGTACATATTTATATACAGTATAGTGTATATAAATACAGTATATGTATATTCTGTAAAAGTATTAGTGTTGTACTGTATACTGTACATAATACACACACAACCCGCACATATAAAAGGAGAGGAGCTTACGACGACATTTCGGTCCGACTTGGACCATTTACAAAGTCACACTAACACGAAGGACAGGTGGAAGGGGTATTTATAGGCAGGCAGACAGGGAAGGGCACAAGAAAGTGGTGGAGGGGTAATGGAGGTAGTAGTGAAAGTGGTAGTGGTAGTAGTAGTGGAGTCAGTCATAAACTAGGAAAGGAGCACTGCAAAGACGCTGGCGGCCCGCAAGGGTAAGACCAAGAAGACAGTGGGGAAAAATAAAATAAATAAAATAGAGGACAGATACAAGACAAAAGAAAAGAAAAGAAAGAGAACCCAGAGGAGAAAGGAGAAAGAAGAGAAGGGGGAAGAGAAAGAAGGGGAAGGAATCAGGTTAAGTCTCGGGTGTTCTGAAGTTTGGAGCATTTAACAATGTAATGGGAGAGGAAAGCATCTACAGAGACAAAGCCAGGGCTAAGATTCATACAGGGAAAGTTGTGTATAAGGGAGGATTCAACCAAACGACGACTGTGAAAGTTGGACGTAGGGTAGACAGTTCCTTCGTGTTAGTGTGACTTTGTAAATGGTCCAAGTCGGACCGAAATGGTGTCGTAAGCTCCTCTCCTTTTATATGTGCGGGTTGTGTGTGTATTGTTCCAGTCACGGTATTGTGCCATTTTTGGTATATACTGTACATAAGTTTATACCACTTTTCATACAAGTACATACTTATTTAATCATTTTTTGAAATGCCAACAGATCTTTGTATTTCTGCTGTCCATACTGGTAACTATTCAACAAGCTCTGGCATCAGGGTACCTCAACTCTGTCATCACCACCATAGAAAAGCGATATGAAATCCCTTCCTCTCTTACTGGCGTTATCTCCTCTATGTACGAGATAGGAAATGTTATTACTGTCATCTTTGTGTCATATCTAGGATCGAAGAGACGGATACCCGTTTGGATAGGAGTTGGTAAGTAATGTAAATACAGTGGTACCTCTACTTACGAGCAAAATTCGTTCCAGTCGGCTATTCATGTGCCGATACCGAAGGAATTTTTTCCCATAAGAAATAATGAAAATTAGGTTAATCCATTTCAGACCCCTAAAAATACACTTACAAATGCACCTACAAAAATACACTTACATAATTGTTTGAGTTGGGAGCTGCTCGTAAGTAGAGGTACCACTGTACTTATTATAAAAATGGCTTATGCTGACAAATGAACTTGATAAATTAATGGCTCGTCTGTTTTTGTTTTGATGTATTTGTGTAATTTTTTAGGTTGTTGTGTAATGGGAATTGGATCCATGCTCTTTATAATGCCTCAACTTATAGCGGATCGTTGGTCTATTGAATTAGAAACAATCAACAACACAGATTCCAGTAATAATATTTGTCGAAATGCTCGAGTGAGAGATGACACATCTGAACGCCTTTCAGAGTATGGCTTCGGAACTTTACCAGGTGAGTAGCATTAGACTTGGTGCTTAACCCTTTGGGGGTCCAAGGGGTCTCTCTGAAACACGTTCTCAGGGTCCACGAATTTAAAAAAAAAAAAATTTTTTTTTCTTATGAAATGATAGAGAATCTTTTTCCAATCATAACGCCACAAAAATTATGAAATTTGATAGAAAACTAACGGAATTATGCTTTCGCGAAGTTAGCGGTATCCATGACATTTACGCAGCGGCGATTTTGCCCACTTTGAGCCCTATTTTTGGCAAATTTCATTGTTTCAGTCTACTAAAATTATAGCTATTTTGCTAGAACTACCTAAAATATTTATTTTATTAACACATCAGCCAATTACCACCAAGGCAAGGTGGCCTGAAAAAGAAAAACTTTCATCATCATTCACTCCATCACTGTCTTGCCAGAGAGGTGCTTTACACTACAGTTATAAAACTGCAACATTAACACCCCTCCTTCAGAGGAGTGTTAATGTTGCAGACACTGTACTTCCCATCTCCAGGACTCAAGTCCGGCCTGCCGGTTTCCTTGAATCCCTTCATAAATGTTACTTTGCTCACACTCCAACAGCATGTCAAGTATTAAAAACCATTTGTCTCCATTGACTCCTATCAAATACGCTCCTCCTAATTTCCAAACTCTGAATTCTCTGCATTATATTCACACCACACATTGACCTGAGACATGACATCTCCACTGCCTCCAGCCTTCTCCTCATTGCAACATTCATCACCCATGCTTCACACCCATATAAGAGTGTTGGTATAACTATACTCTCATACATTCCCCTCTTTACTTCCATGGACAAAGTTCTTTGTCTCCACAGACTACGAAGTGCTCCACTCACCCTTTTCCCCTCATCAATTCTATGATTCACGTCATCCTTCATAGACCCATCTGCTGACATGTCTACTCCCAAATATCTGAATACATTCACCTCCTCCATACTCTCTCCCTCCTATCTGATATCCAATCTTTCGTCACCTAATCTTTTTGTTATCCTCATCACCTTACTCTTTCCTATATTCACTTTCAATTTTCTTCTTTTACACACCCTACCAAATTCATCCACCAACCTCTGCAACTTCTCTTCAGAATCTCCCAAAAGCACAGTGTCATCAGCAAAAAGTAACTGTGACAACACCCACTTTGTATTTGATTCTTTATCTTTTAACCCCACACCTCTTGCCAACACCCTCGCATTCACTTCTCTTACAACCCCATCTATAAATATATTGAACAACCACGGTGACATCACACATCCTTGTCTAAGGCCCACTTTTACTGGGAAATAGTCCCCCTCCCTCCTACACACTCAAACCTGAGCCTCACTATCCTCATAAAAACTCTTCACTGCTTTCAGTAACCTACCTCCTATTCCATACACCTGCAACATCTGCCACATTGCCCCCCTATCCACCCTATGATACGCCTTTTATAAATCCATAAAGGCCACAAAAACCTCTTTACCCTTATCCAAATACTGTTCACCTATATGTTTCACTGTAAACACTTGGTCTACACACCCCCTACCTTTCCTAAAGCCCCCTTGTTCATCTGCTATCTGTCTTACTCTTAATTCTTTCAATAATAACTCTACCATACACTTTACCAGGTACACTCAACAGACTTATTTCCCTATAATTTTTGCACTCTCTTTTGTCCCCTTTGCCTTTATACAAAGGAACAATACATGCTCTCTGCCAATCCCTAGGTACCTTACCCTCTTCCATACATTTATTAAATAATAGCACCAACCACTCCAAAACTATATCCCCACCTGCTTTTAACATTTCTTTCTTTATCCCATCAATCCCAGCTGCCTTACCCCCTTTCATTCTACCCACTGCCTCACGAACTTCCCCCATACTCACAACTGGCTCTTCCACACTCCTACACGAAATACACGAAATCACAACTTCCCTGTCTACATCAACATTTAACAACTCCTAAAAATATTCCCTCCATCTTCGCGATACCTCAAATTCTTCATTTAATAACTCTCCTCTCCTATTTTTTAACTGTCAAAATAGTGGTCAGAAAATGGCAATTTGGTCAATTTCACACAAATTTCAAACGATGCCAATTTCAAAATTGGGTCCATAATAAACAAGGCAGACATTCCTGGCACTAAAATAACATCTTCTCTGTTCATTAGTCACGTCTCCAGGCCCCCCTTACATTACTTTTCCTTTCCATTTTGAATTTTTATTCTCACAAAAAATAGAAGATTTACTGTTATGTATACAACTGCATCATTGTAAAAATGGTATAAATAATATCAGCGCACTTGTGCAAGAATATTAGACTCTCCAGTTGATGTGTATTGGACGCATGGTGTGCTTTGTTTACTCTTGAACATCGGCCAAAATCGAACATTTTCGCTACTTTGCGCTCAGTTTCAAGGTACTTGTCATCGTGAAACCAGTCAAAATTATCTCTATTTCTGTAATATATCATCTATTCTATAAAATGAGACTAAGAAAACGAGAATACAAGCATAAATACCATACGGAAATAGACTGCAAAGTCGCTGTTTTAAACCAAAAACACGGTCAGTTTTTTTTTCCTCATTAGGCACTGTGTGGTGCAGGAATTTTTTTATGCTGCGCACACTGACCGCACAGACCCATTCTATCACATTAGGCCTAACAGCCTGTTTCTGCTTTATTTGAGGGCGCTAGAATTTAGGCATACTAGTTCGTCAATAACCCCAGGGCGTAAAACGTACTAGTACGACCAAAACCCCGAAAGGGTTAATTATGCAATTTTTAAACAAACTCAATCTGATACTTCAAGAAGGTGCTGGACAGGCACCTAAAGTCAGTACCTGACCAGCCGAGCTGTTGTTTGTACATCGGTTTGTGTGTGGCCAGCAATAACAGCCTGGTTGATCAGGTCCTGATCCACTGTGAAGCCTGGTCACAGACCAGGTCATAGGGGCATTGACCCCTGAAACCCTCTCCAGGTATATTCCAGGTAGCTAAGTGTTTTATCAAGATGAGCTTTGTGTGTGTGTTTTTAGCTATTAATTTACTTATTAATAAAAGGCTCTAGATTTGCAAGGGTCCTTGTGAGTTCAGAATCCTTCAATACCATTGAATATTACTTATAAAAAAAATTGGGTTAAAATTTTGCTCATTTTGTCTGAGGTTGTATCTTATTAAATAGTATTTGTTTAACTTCAAATATTGACATTTGTAAAGAATATTGTGAGAGAGAGATAGAGAGAGATTGATTGATTGATTTGTGAATGGAAAATTCAGTGAATTTTTTTTTTCCTGTAACTCGTATGATTGGTTTTCAGGTTATGAGTGCATTTCACATGACTAGTTGAAACAGAATGGGAATTATGAAAAAAATGTGAATAATTAAAGCTATTTTCTAGACAGACTTAAGTCAGAACAGATAATTGAAGCATTCTAAATTGTAAGGCTGAAATGTGGGATTCAGCTGTACTACCAAGTGCAGAATTTTACTGTTACCATTTAGTTATATACATTGGTGTATTATTACAGTAGTGCAGTAATATAAATTAAATTGCTGTAATTGCTAATCAGTATTACTGTATATAATTATCCTTATTTCAATGTTTTGAAATACAGTGGACCCCCGGTTTTCGTTATTTTTTTGTTCCAAAATGCTGTTCAAGTGCCATTACCAAACGAATTTATTCCCATAAGGAATAATGTAAAGTAGACTAGTCCTTTTAGACCCCCAAAAATACACTTACAAAAGCATTTAAAAAAATACACTTACATAAAAGGGCGAGTTTGGAGCAGGACGAACACCAGGGGTCCACTGTAAAAATGTTAGAGGTCTTTATTTTAAGCTTAGGAAATGCTTATCAGTAATGTTCAGGATTCCCTGGATTTTTTATTTTATTAAAAATGAGGTATAGTAAGAGTTTTATATAACCATTATTTAAAGGAGATAATGATAAAATAATTGATAATACATCACAAAGAAAATTTGGTTTTAATCAGCCAAAGAAACAGTCAGTGCAGATTCATAATACATTGTCATTAAATTTGGCATTAGAACTACGTCAACAAAAGTCAAAGTTCATTTTCATTCATTCGCCATATATGTAAGAACATGTGTTAGAGTGGAGACACTTTAGGCTTAAGTCTTAAGAATGGAAGGAATATATCAAAGTGACATACAGTAATTTTCTTTTCCCATCACTTGCTGGTAATGTCTAAAGTGCATGTCTAAAGTGCATTAATTTCTTTGTCATTTATTATACATTATTGTCCACCAAAATCTGAACATGAACATTTAATAATTTCTCTTAATACATGATTTTGAAAAATATTAATTATTATTCTCTGTTCAGACCTCTCTAAAGGTGTGCCTTTGGGGTCTCATAATAGCATTCAGTATGGCAAACCTGACAACTGCATCAAGGGTTCAAGGAGCAATGTTATGCCTGTGATGTTCTTCATGTTGGCCCAGTTGTTACTTGGTGCAGGAGGCTCACCACTCTTCACCCTTGGAACCACATACATTGATGACCATGTCAAGAGGGAGAGCTCCTCCATGTATATAGGTATGGTGAAAACCATTATAGATGTCTTCCTATACTTAATTACTCTATGTAATGTGCAGATTGGAAGGTTGGAGGGATAGAATGAGGGAAGTGAATGTGTTTAGATATTTGGGAGGGGATATGTCAGCAGATGGGTCAGTGAAAGTTGAGATGAGCTGTAGAATTGATGAGAGTTAAGATAATTGATGTGGTTTGACGTCTGTGGGAAGATGTTAACTGTGGAGGCAAAAAGTGAAATGTACCATTGCATAGTAATTCAGCACTTTTATATGGGTTGGAGGCAGAAATTGGAAAATGGTGGAGGGTTACAGAAGGTATAATTCAGGAGGCAGTGGTGGTTTGGCCATTTAGAAGGGATGGAGCAGAATAGAATGACTGTGTGTGTAAATTTGGGGGTGGAAGGAAGGAGGTGTAAGGATCATCCCAGGAACAGTTGGAGAAGGTGAAGGAGGTTTTAAATGGTAAAATCAGTTTTTACATTTTTTAAACTATAATAGTTTGAAAAGCTCATAGTATGTATGCATTTCTGACAGACAAACTTTGGCTAGGTCTTAAACTACTTAATATTCTTCAAAGACTTACCCCCCAACTCTGGCTTAAGCATTCCCCAGATTGAAATCCTTTGTCACTGGCGTGTGTAGACATGAGATTTTTTGGGTTTGACGTGCTCTTGGAGTGAGAGCAAGGTAACATGTATGAAGGGATTCAGGGAAAACTGGTTACAAGACTTGAGCCCTGGAGGTGGGGAGTACAATGCCTGCACTCTTGAAGTTGGGCTGCTTCAGTTCAGAGGGTCATTTGCATTGCAGTTGTTCATGTCTGGCTGTTGACTGTATTGAAGGTAAATGTGTTTCCTTTTTTGAGATCCACCCTGACTTGGTGGGAGATGGCCCATATTAAAAAAATTCTTAATTTATTATTCTGCATGTAAGACAGGTATAAAGTTAGATGTGATTTTGTTACTGATAAACTGTCAGTAGCAACTTGCATTTTAAAGATTTGCTTATTTAGCACTGACATATAAATGTTAGTCATTTTTTCTCATAAGGATGAATATTTCTTTGAAACACAAGTACTGTAATGAAGTTATAAAAACCACATTCTCTTAGGTATTATCTACACCATGGTGGCCTTTGGACCTGTACTAGGATTCTTACTTGGAGCATATCTCATCTCCTATTATGTTGACACCCTCTTCGTTGATACTTCAATAATGCAAGCAGGTGGGTATTGTATTAGATCTTGTGCTGTTCATAAAGCAACAAATCCTGTTATTTGAGATAAAAAAATGCAGTAGTTGTCATATAAAATTTGCATTTTTGTAATGTAAAACTTGGTATCTATTGTCAGTGAGATCAGTGTGTGTGCCAAATGTGTAAATAATACTGGTACTTGTAATCATGGTTATAAGGATAATATTTATTGTACACTACAATATGAGGTAATTGTAAATAAAATAAAAGTGAGGGGAGGCAGCGTCTTGAATGAACAAGTACAACACAGGAAGGTCCCAGCTTACTCACGAGTTGCAATTCTGCTGTTTTAACTTATGAGCAATGTTCTTTGTCTCAGTTTAAGAAAAAGTTGCTTTTATAGAAAACTGTAGAACAAAACATAATTGCTTCACACACATTCAAACTATATATTGACTGTTGTAAAAAATCAATTGGCTACTATGTTTCTCATTTGTGGGTGTGGATGGTTGTAATTTGGAATGATTATAAGTTTGGGTCTTCCTGTGAAGTACTGATATATATATTTTGAAATTATTAATATTTTTTATTTGTGAAGTTTAAACCATATAGATAAAATCCAAAGATTAGTGAGGGTTCAATCCTCTGTCCCCATAAGTGAGACAGACATAATGCTTGACTACTCCCTAGCTGATTGTGCGCGCTCTCTCTCTCTCTTCCAGATCACAAACATCCTCGATGGATTGGGATGTGGTGGGGTGGATTCCTCCTCTGTGGGCTGTTGCTCATATTGATTTCTATTCCCTTTTTCATGTTTCCTAAGACACTTAAGGTGAGGATTTCTAGTGCTTTTTATGATTTTTCCTTTCATCATTAAACAGAGATGTGTGTCACCATAGATGTTTACCATATTTATAGACGAGGTTGTTAAAAAAAAAGTGAATGCAAGGGTGGTGGAGAGATGCATTAAAAGATGATGAAATGGATGCAAAGTGGGAATTGTCACTGTTGCTCTTTGCCGATGACAGTTTTTGGGGGAGGTTCCTCCATCAGAGGTTGGTGGAGGACTTTAGAAGGGTGTGTAAAAAACAAATGAACAATGGAAAGAGCAAGATCATTACAGTAAAAAAATACAGGCAGTCTTTTACTCAGATCAGTGTCAGTGATGCCAGTGTTGCTCACTTAGATCTACATTTTAAGCACAGCTCTCTTAAATGTGCTGTGAGCAGTAAATTTCAGCCTAGACATGAATGTGTGTGTGTGTGTGTGTGTGTGTATGTGTATGTGTATGTGTGCATGTGTGCGTGCACAGTGAGTGTTCAAGTATAAAAAAAAAATCCTGCCCTCACACAGTGCATGATGGAAAAAGCAAACCTCTGACCTTGTATATAGTATTTCTTGGATGGTTTTTATGATTTTATTGGCAGTTTCTTGGTATCAATACTGCAGTGGAAGACATGCAAGGGAAATTGTGTTGGTCAATTGGTTTCAAACAAAGTACATATCGTAGATTGAAATAGGGCTCGGTGGCAGAAATATTTTATTTTTTTTACCTGATAAAGGGTAGTGCCCCTCCTAGAATATTCCCTAGTCTGTTTTATGGGCTTTTACTAGCAACAATTGCCACATTGTGTAGATGTGTAAAACACAGCTGTGTATGAAGTTGTGTTTCAAGGACTTCCACAGATTACAACAGCTCTAAGAACATGATTAGTGAGTATACGTATATATATTCAGTGGACCCCCGGTTTTTGTGATTTTTTCGTTCCAGAATGCTGTTCAAGTGCCATTACCAAACGAATTTATTCCCATAAGGAATAATGTAAAGTAGACTAGTCCTTTTAGACCCCCAAAAATACACTTGCAAAAGAATTTAAAAAATACAATTACATAAAAGGGCGAGTTTGGAGCAGGACGAATACCGGGGGTACACTGTAGAGTGGACCCTCGGTTAACGAACACCCCGGAAATCGTACAATTATGTAAGTATAATATTGTAAGTGCATGTGGAAGTGTATTTTTGGGGGTATGAAATAGACTAACCTACGTGACATTATTTCTTAAGGAAGTAAATTCGTTCGGTAATGGCACTTGAGCAGGTTTCTGGGATGAAGTTTTTTCGTTAACCGAGGGTCCACTGTATATGTAAATAAATGTTTGAACAGTATTAATGGGAAACATTTGTACCTGTGTATGTTAATATTGTTTTGTAAACATTGTAATGCTGTTATTGTGTTGCATACACCCAATCGATATACTATGTTCATTGGGAATGATATGGGCCTCAAGGGTCATGAAAGTTACTGGAAAAATGTAATAAAATTAGAAAAAAACACAAAGTACAAAATAATAAGTAGAAACGTGGAGCATTCAGCAGCTGCTCATGTTGCTGTTGGCAAATCATTGTCCTTCAACTTCATGCCTCTATATCTCCATAAGTACTGATGGGAACATTTTTCTTTTTGCTTCATTACCACTACAAAAATTAAACTTTTTTAAATCTAATTTTTGTTTTAATTTGTACATTGACAGCAATTTAATTTTGGGGGGTCTGGACAGTGAAAGACAAAGACAAAAGGATTAAATAGCACTCAAAGTAGGCAGAATTGTTAATGCTTAAACTGTGCCCAGACCAACAGTTTTGCACTTGCATAACCTCCAGGAGATTTATTGCCCTTTCAGAATATAACTTGAAAAAAAAAACAAAAAAAAAACAGAGATACTCGGCACTTTTACTGTATTTCCAGGGGTTGCAGCAGTAAAAGTGTTAAATATTAGATATTTGGAAGTGGACTTGTTGGCAGATGGGTTTATGAAAGATGAGGTAAACGGTAGAATTAATGAGGGGGAACGATGTACCGAGGCATCTGTGCAGACAAAGAACTCTATTCATGGATGCAAAAAAGGGTAATGTACCAGTGTATTGTGGTACCAATACTTTTGAATTGGTGTGAGGCATGGGTTTTAAATGTTGCAGTAAGGAGGAGGCTGGAGGCAGTGGAAATGTGATATTTGAGGGCAGTGTGTGGTGTGATCATTATGAAGAGAATTAGAAAAAGCTTGAAGATTAGGTGTGATGTTACCCTTTGGTATCATTCAAAGGGCTGAGGAGAGATTGTTCAAGTAGTTTTGATACTGAGAGAGGATGGATTAAAATAGGATGACTTGTGTGTGTGGGTGGGGGATGGGGTTGGAGTTGTCCCAGGGAAGGTTGGAAGGATAGAGTAAAGGAGGTTTTAAGTGCTAGGGGGGGGGGCTTGGATATCCATGAGCTTCTGTGAGTGAGTATGCTGGAGAGGATTGAATGGAGGCAAGTGGTTTTTATGACGTAACATGTTGGTAGAGTGCAAGGAAGATAACATTTATGAAGGGATTCAGGGGAACTGGTTAGTGGGAGTTATGGAGGCGGGAAGGACAATGCTGTCATTCTGGAGGAGGAATGGGGATGTTGCAGTTGAGAGGGCCAGTTTAACTGTGATGTGAGCATGCTTGTTGCAAGATGGTGAATTAGTGATGGTGAAAGCATTTCTTCTTTTCTTGGCTCTCACAACCTCGGTGGGAGATGACCAGTGTGTTAAAAAACTTTGTTAAAAGGACAGGTTGTATACATCTTATATGTTTATATTACAGTGCATTGACTAAGCAACATTATACTATTAACTGTGAGGGATATCTGAAATATTCTCAAGTTTGCTTACAGAAAAACAATCTTTTTTTTTTTATTTTATTTATTTATTTTTTTTTTTTTCAACAAGTCGGCCGTCTCCCACCGAGGCAGGGTGACCCAAAAAGAAAGAAAATCCCCAAAAAGAAAATACTTTCATCATCATTCAACACTTTCACCACATTCATACATAATCACTGTCTTTGCAGAGGAGCTCAGATACGACAGCTGAGAAAAGTCCCTCCCAGCTGTCACTATCTCAGACCCCTCCTTTAAAGTGCAGGCATTGTACTTCCCATTTCCAGGACTCAAGCCCAACTAAATCAATTAACTGGTTTCCCTGAATCCCTTCACAAAATGTTACCCTGCTCACACTCCAACAGATCGTCATGTCCCAAAACCATTCGTCTCCATTCACTCCTATCTAACACGCTCACACATGCTTGCTGGAAGTCCAAGCCCTCGCCCACAAAACCTCCTTTACCCTTCCCTCCAACCTTTTCTAGGACGACCCTACCCCGCCTTCCTTCCCTACAGATTTATACGCTCTCCACGTCATTCTACTTTGATCCATTCTCTCTAAATGACCAAACCACCTCAACAACCCCTCTTCAGCCCTCTGACAAATACTTTTAGTAACTCCACACCTTCTCCTAATTTCCACATTCCGAATTTTCTGCATAATATTTACACCACACATTGCCCTTAGACAGGACATCTCCACTGCCTCCAGCCTCCTCCTCGCTGCAGCATTTGCAACCCATGCTTCACACCCATATAAGAGTGTTGGTACCACTATACTTTCGTACATTCCCTTCTTTGCCTCCATGGATAACGTTTTTTGTCTCCACAGATACCTCAATGCACCACTCACCTTTTTTCCTTCATCAATTCTATGGTTAACCTCATCCTTCATAAACCCATCTGCTGACACGTCAACTCCCAAATATCTGAAAACATTTACTTCTTCCATAATCCCTCTCTCCAATGTGATATCCAATTTTTCTTTATTTAAATCGTTTGATACCCTCATCACCTTACTCTTATCTATGTTCACTTTTAACTTTCTACCTTTACACACTCTCCCAAACTCGTCCACTAACCTTTGCAACTTTTCTTTAGAATCTCCCATAAGCACAGTATCATCAGCAAAAAGTAACTGTGTCAACTCCCATTTTGCATTTAATTCTCCATAATTTAATCCCACCCTCTCCCCAACACCCTAGCATTTACTTCTTTTACAACCCCATCTATATATATATTAAACAACCATGGTGACATTACACATCCCTGTCTAAGACCTACTTTTACCGGGAAGTACTCTCCCTCTCTCCTACACACCCTAACCTGAGCCTCACTATCCTCATAAAAACTACAGCCTTCAGTAACTTACTACCTATTCCATACACTTGCAACATTTGCCACATTGCTTCCCTATCCACTCTATCATATGCCTTTTCTAAATCCATAAATGCAATAAAAACTTCTCTACCTTTATCTAAATACTGTTCACATATATGCTTCACTGTAAACACTTGATCAACACATCCCCTACCCACTCTAAAGTCTCCTTGCTCATCTGCAATCCTACTCTCTGTCTTACCTCTAATTCTTTCAATAATAACCCTGCCATACACTTTACCTGGTATACTCAGTAAACTTATTCCCCTATAATTTTTACACTCTCTTTTATCCCCCTTCCTTTATATAAAGGAACTATACATGCTCTCTGCCAATCCCTAGGTACCTTCCCCTTTCATACATTTATTAAACAAAAATACCAACCACTCCAGCACTATATCCCCCTGCTTTTAACATTTCTGTCATGATTCCGTCAATTCCAGCTGCTTTACCCCTTTCATTCTATGTAATGCCTCACGCACCTCCCCCACACTCACATCCTGCTCTTCTTCACTCCTAAACGATGTTGTACCTCCCTGGCCAGTACATGAAATTACCGCCTCCCTTTTTCCTCGACATTTAAAAGTTCCTCAAAATATTCCCGCCATCTACCCAATACCTCCAGCTCCCCATCTACTAACTCCCCTACTCTGTTTTTAACTGACAAATCCATTCGTTCCCTAGGCTTTCTTACCTTGTTTATCTCACTCCAAAATTTTTCTTGTTTTCAGCAAAATTTCTTGACAGAGCCTCTCCCATTCTTTCATCCGCTCTTCTTTTGCACTCTCTCACCACTCTCTTCACCTTTCTTTTACTCTCCACATACTCTGCTCTTCTATTAACACTTCTGTTTTGTAAAACCTCTCATAAGCTACCTTTTTCTCTTTATCACACCCTTTACTTCTTCATTCCACCACTCACTCCTCTTTCCTCCTGCACCCACCCTCCTAAAGCCACAAACTTCTGCCCAACATTCTAATACTGCATTTTTAAAACTATCCCAACTCTCTTCAACCCCCCCACTACTCCTACTTGCACTAGCCCACCTTTCTGCCAATAGTTGCTTATATCTCGCCCTAACTTCCTCCTCCCTTAGTTTATACACTTTTACCTCTCTCTTACTTGCTGTTGCCATTTTCTTTTGTCCCATCTACCTTTACTCTAACTGTAGCTACAACCAAATAATGATCTGATATATCCGTTGCCCCTCTATAAACATGTACATCCTGAAGCCTACTCATCAACCTTTTATCCACCAATACATAATCCAACAAACTACTTTCCTTACGTGCTATATCATACCTTGTATATTTATTTATCCTCTTTTTCATAAAATATGTATTACTTATTACCAAACCTCTTTCTACACATAGCTCAATTAATGGTTCCCCATTTACATTTACCCCTGGCACCCCAAATTTACCTACTACTCCATCCACAACATTTTTACCCACTTTAGCATTAAGATCCCCAACCACAATTACTCTCTCACTTGGTTCAAAACTCCCCACACACTCGCTCAACATTTCCCAAAATCTCTCTCTCTCCTCTACACTTCTCTCTTCTCCAGGTGCATAAACACTTACATAAACACCATTTTAATGTAAATTTAATGATTAGTTTACTCTTTTTTTTTCTTTTATAATAGAAAGAAAAGGAGAAGGTGAGAATGGAGGAGAAAACAAAGGAATTTCAGAAAGGTCACCGCCGAACCAAGTCTCAGACATCAACATGCTCACGTCACTCCACACTCTCCACCAAACGAGTTTATGGCAAAGATGTTAGAGGTGAGAGGATATATTGTATACCATATAATACAAATGGAGATTTTCTTTCTAAAAATACAAGCTTTTATTGCAGTTTTGGGATTACATGTGTGTTTCGGCCTAATGTGAGAGTGGGTCTGTGTGGTGAGTCATCACAGTATACTAGTTATTTTGTTAGTTGGGTTGAATAGTTGTGATGCCTAGGGGTTATCACAACCCTTTAACTCAACAATAACAAAAATACATACAGTGGACCCCCGGTGTTCGTCCATTTTTCGTAACAGAATGCTGCTCAAGTGCCATTACCAACCGAATTTATTCCCTTAAGAAATAATGTAAAGTAGACTAGTCCTTTTAGACCCCCAAAACTACCCTTATAAAAGCATTTAAAAAAATACACTTACATAAAAGGGAGTGTTTTGAGCAGGACGAACACCGGGGGTCCACTGTATGATGTTTCCTTATGACTTGGTATTTTAATAAAGATTTCATATTGTTTTGTACAACACTCATAACTGGACGAGTCCTGGAGGTGAGAAATACAATGCCTGCACTTTAAAGGAGGGATTTGGGATATTGGCTGTTTGGAGTGACATCTAAACTGTCATATCTGGAAGCCTCTGCAAAGACAGTGATATTGTGTGAGTGATGGTGAAAGTGTTTGTTTGTTTTGGGTCACCCTGCCTCTATGGAAAATGGCCATCGTTTTGAGAAAAAAACCCACTCTGCTTCTGCTAAACAACAGATCCAATTTTGGTGGAAGCTAAGAGTAGTGGTGGAGGGTGCTATGCATTGCTCATCTAACATGACTGGAATGTGTCACTTCTTCCATAATGAACAATTTATGCAAATACAATGGACCCCCGGCTACCGAACACCCCGGAAATCGTACAATTATGTAAGTATAATATTGTAAGTGCTTGTGGAAGTGTATTTTTGGGGGTCTGAAATAGACTAACCTACATGACATTATTTCTTAAGGAAGTAAATTCGTTCGGTAACGGCACTTGAGCAGGCTTCTGCAATGAATTTTTTTCGTTAGCCAGGGGTCCACTGTACAGTGGATCCCCGAGTAACAAGCATAATTCATTCCAGAAGCCTGCTCAAGTGCCATTACCGAACGAATTTTCTTCCTTAAGGAATAATGTCAAGTAGGTTAGTCCATTTCAGACCCCAAAAATACACTTACAAAAGCACTTACAATATTATACTTACATAGTTGTACGATTTCCGAGGTGCTCGTAACTCGGGGGTCCACTGTACACATTATTCCCACATTTTAACTGAGGATGCATACATGAAAACAGTGCATGTTGACTGCTGCTTCAAGAAACAGCTGATTCTATCCCATCTGTGGAAACCTGTGAGGCAATAAATAATAAACGTAAATTTTTTTTAGACATTGTACAAGTGGAAATGGTCATTAAATGGGGGCTATGGCCCATGGCCTGTAATTAGCTCATTAAAGGAGCAGGACTCGGCCATTAAGCAGTGGAGGGAGAAGAATACATAGTTCTAGGTGTTTTCTTAGTCATTATTCAAAATGGCATTACATGAACTGTTGTTAAGCAAACAAACCTTAGTGTTTCTATCTTTGTTGTAAATCATAATACTGTACTGTGGTTTGAATTTGGTCATGTCATAATATCTCTTATCACACTGCTTCCTTTTACTTTTTTGAAAAAGATGATTTTTTTTTTTTTACCTATCTAGTTTCTATTCATATTTGGGTGTGATAATGCAATCCATACACAAGTTTTGTTTTCCATTAATTTTCTGTAATGTGTGTCATATGTTACTTTAGTCCAACATTTCCTGAAGTTAGTGTTTTGCTTGTGTTAAGTGCCTTATGTCATAAAATATTCACAAACTTTGCAGTTTTGATATGAGATTGTAAAAATGAACAAATTGTAATGTATAGTACTGTACCTTTGCAGATATTCCTTTATCTATGCTGAAACTATTAGTTAATCCCATCTATGTCATGACGTGTTTGGGGGCGTGCATGGAGCTCATGATTGTCTCTGGCTTCATTGTTTTCCTGCCAAAGTACCTGGAGACACAGTTCTTCCTTTCAAATGTTCAAGCCTCTATCTTTACTGGTGAGTAAATTCTTCAGTTGTTACATTATATTAGTAGAGAGTCAAATAAAATAAATGATTATTTATAAATATAGAGTAAACCTTTGGTATAATGGACTAATAGGGAAAGTAGGTGACCTGTAATGGTGACTGGTGATGAATTGAGGTTTTGATGTTATTGTAACAATAACCAACAATTCTGTAACCATTGGACTTTGGTGTTTACGTATCAACTGACCCAGCAGATTTTGTCCCATAATTTTAAGTTCATTAAATCAAAGCTTGTTATATCAAGGGACTTTTTACATTGATATTTTACAATAGACAACAGTTGTGTGTGTGTGCACATGTGTGTGTGTGTATGTGTGCAAGAGAGAGAGAGATTGAGAGAGATTGAGAGAGATTGAGAGGGAGAAAGATTGAGAGAGAGAGATTGAGAGAGAGAGATTGAGAGAGAGAGATTGAGAGAGATTGAGAGAGAGAGATTGAGAGAGAGAGAGATTGAAAGAGTGAGATTGAGAGAGTGAGAGAGAGTGAGATTGAGAGAGTGAGATTGAGAGAGTGAGATTGAGAGAGAGAGTGAGATTGAGAGAGAGAGTGAGATTGAGAGAGAGAGTGAGATTGAGAGAGAGTGAGATTGAGAGAGAGTGAGATTGAGAGAGAGATGAGAGAGAGTGAGATTGAGAGAGAGTGAGATTGAGAGAGAGAGTGAGATTGAGAAGTGAATTAGAGAAGTGAGATTGAGAGAGTGAGATTGAGTGAGATTGAAGTGAATTGAAAGTGAGTGAGAGAGTGATTGAGAGAGAGTGAGGAAAGTGAGATTAAAGAGATTGAGAGAGAGTAAGAGAGGAGTAGAATGAAGAAAGTAAAGTGAAGAAAGTGAGATGAGAAAAGAAAGTGAATTGAGAAAGTAAATGAGAAGAAGTAGAAGAAAGAAGTGAAAGAAGTGAGAGAGAGAGGAAAGAGAAAGTGAATTGAGAGAAGTGAATTGAAGAGATTAGGAAGAAAAGTGAATTGAAGAAGTGAGATGAGAAGTAGATTGAGAAGAGTGAGATGAGAGAAAGTGAGGGGGGGAAGTGGGAATTGAAAGAAATGAGAGAGAGAGAAAGTGAGATAGAGAGATGGGGTTGAGAGAAGTAGATTGAGAGAAAGTGAGATTGAGAGAGAGAATTGAAGGTGAGAGTGAGAGAAGTGAGATTGAGAGAGTGAGATTGAGAAGAGTAGGGGGAGAGTGAGATGAGAAGAGTGAGATTGAGAGAGAGTGAGATGAGAGTGAGTGAAGAGATTGAAAGGGATGAGAGTAGAATTGAAGAGATGGAAAGGGGGGTGAGAGGTGGGAGAGAAGTGAGAGGTGGTGAGGGAGAGAGGATTGGAGAAGAGTGAGAGAGAGTGATGGGGAGTGAATTGAAGAGAGGATTGAAGGGGAGAAATGAGATTGAGAGAGAGTGAGATTGAAGGAGTGAGATTAGGAGTGAATTGAAAAGAGAAATATGAGGAAGTAAGGGTAGAAGAGTAGATTGAGGAAATGAGATTGAGAGAGTGATAAGAGATTGAGAGAAGTGAGATTGGGGAGAGAGAGTGAGGGGGAGAGTGAGAGAGAAGTGAGATTGAAAGTAATGAAGAAGAGAAATGAGGATTGAAGAAGAGTGAGATTGAGAGAGAGATGAGAGAAGTGGATGAGAAAAGAGATGAAGTGAGAGGAAGAGAGAGTGAGGGAAGGAGGGAAAAGAGAGAGAGAGATGAGATTGGAGTAGAGAAGTGAGATTGAAAGTGAATTGAAGAGAAGTGAGATTGAAATAGATGAAGAAGTGGGGAAAGATTGAGAAGTGAATTGAAGAGAGAAATGAGAGAAAGTAGGTTGAGAAAGAAGGTGAATTGAAAAGTGAGGTAAAGGGTGAATAAGTAAAATTGAAAGTAATAGAAAGATTGAAAGTGAATTGAGAAAGTAATTAGAAAGTAGAAGAAGTGAGATGAGAGAAAGTGAAAGAGAGTGAATTAGAAAGTAGATTGAGAGAAGTGAGATTGAAGAGAAGTGAGATTGAGAAAGAGAAGTGAATTGAAGAAGTGAGTGAAGAAAGAAGAAGAAGTAAAGAAGAGATTGAGAAAGTAGTGAAGTAGATGAGAAAGTGAAAGAAAGTAGGAAGAGAGTGAAAGATGAAAAGTGAGATGAGAAGTAAATGAAAGTAAGTGAAAGTAGTAAAGTGAATTTGAAGAAATAATGAAAAGTGAGATTAAAAAGTAATTAGAGAAGAGTAAAGTAAAAGAGAAGTTTAAGATGAAGAAAGTAATAAAGGAAGTAATTGAAATGGTGAGAAAGTGAGATTGAAAGTGAATTAGTAGAGAGTGAGATTGAGAGAGTGGAGAATTGAGAGAGGTGAAGAGATGAAGGAGAGTGAGATTGAGAAGAAGTGAGATTGAGAAAGTAGAATTGAGAGAGTAATAATTGAGTAATGAGAGTGAGATTGAGAGAAGTGAGATTGAAATGAGATTGAGAAGTGAAAGAGAGAGTGAGATTGGAGAGAGTGAGATTGAGAGAAGTGAGATTGAAGAGTGAGTAAGTGAGAAAGTGAGTTGAGAGAAGTGAATTGAAAAGTGAATTGAAGAGTAGAATTAGAGGAAAGTGAAAATTGAAGAGTAGATTGAAGAGAAAGAGGGTAGAGAAGTGAGATTAGAAAGTGAATTAGAAGAAAGTGAATTAGAAGATGAGAAGAAGAATGGATGAAAAGTGAAAATGAAAGAGAAGATTGGGAAGAAAAGTGAAGATGAAGAAGTGAGATTGAAGAGTAGAGATGAAAGTGAATTGAAAGAGTGAGATGAAGAAAGAGAGAAAGATGAAGAGAGTAGATGAAGAAGTGAAGAGAGAGAGTAGATTGAAGAAGGAGAGAGATGAGAAGTGAAGAAAGTAGATAGAGAAGTAAGATTGAGAGAGAGTGAGATTGAAAGGGGAAATGAAAGAGAAAGAGAAAGTGAATTGAGAAGTGAGAAGTGAGATGAAGAGATGAGATGAAGTGAAGATGAGATTAAAGTGAGAATTGAAGAAAGTAGGAGATGAAAGTAGATTGAAGAGAAAGTGAAAGTGAAGTGAAGAGAAGATTTAGAAAAGGGGAATTAGAAAGTGAATTAGAAATGAAAAGAAGTGTAGAAGTGAATTAGAGAGAGTGAGATGAGAGAAGTGAGTAGAAGTGAGATTAGAAAGTGAGATTAGAGAGAAAGTGAGATTGAGAGAAAGTGAGATTGAGGAGAGTGATTGAGAGAGAGTAAAGAGAGAGTGAGTTGAAAGGAGTGAAGAGAAGTGAGATTGAGAGAGAGTGAGATTGAAGATTGAGAAGATGAGATTAGAGAGAGAGTGAGATTTAGAGAAAGTGAGATTGAAGAGTGAGATTGAGAGAGTGAAAAAGAGAGAGTGAGATTGAGGAAGAGTGAGATTGAGAGAGAGAGAGAGTGAGAGAGGAGTAGATTGAGAAGAGATTGAAGAGAAAGTGAATTGAGAGAAGTAGAGATGAGAGAGAGTGAATTGAGTAGAGAAAGGTGAGAAAGTGAGATGAAAGTGAGAAGAGATAGAAAGTAAAGAGAAGAGTTAAAAGAGAGGTAGAAATTAGCTCTATATAGTTGTTAATTCTTATGCATAATAATGAAATCTAGGGGGTGTGAAACAAGAGGTGTAACTGTTTTGTGATGGTAGGATTGCTGGTGTCATTTTGTCTCATAAACATGCAAGGTTTCAGGATACGTCTTGCTACTTAGTTACAAGGTCACACTACACATGCATGTACAAGCATATATAGACACACCCTGGTTTTCTTCTGTTTTCTTGCTAGTTCTTGTTCTTGTAGTTTATTTCAACTATCTCACGGGAAGTGGAACAGAATTCTTCCTCCGAAGCCATGCGTGTCGTAAAAGCGATAAAATGCCGGAGCGAGCTAGTAACCCCTCTTGTATATGTTACTAAATTAAAAAGAAACTTTGTTTTCTTTGGGCCACCTCCGGTGGGATACGGCCGGTTTGTTGAAAGAAAGAATAATGAAAATCACTTCTACAGGTGGCATAGCTATTCCTGGTGCTTGTATTGGTATCTTCTTCGGGGGCTACCTACTGAAACGGTTTAGCCTACGGCCGAAAGGTGCCATACAGATGGTTATGGTCTTCAACCTTATTGGTCTAAGCTTTTATGGCCTCCTATTTGTTCTTGGGTGTGATAATGTGAAGATGGCAGGCACAACATCACCATACTTCAACACGTAAGTTGTTTTGCGCACTGTAAAATTTGGTGAAAGACACAAATGCAGAGTTGTCCTTTATTTGTACATTTCACCAAATGCTGGACTTTTTCAAGTACATATTGTATATAGCATATATGAGAGAGAATGTACTTAAAGCCCTGTGTTGGACACAGCATTGTATGAATGAAGGACTCCTGCATTCATATCTCTCACCAACTGTTGGCATATTGCCATTGTCTTCACTTTAGAAATTGGTAATAAGATTGTGTAATAAAATTTAGTTTAATTCTTTTTTGGGTTGCCCTACCTTGGTGGGAGACGGCCGGTGTATTAAAAAAAAGTATTAATTTGTCTTGCATCTCGCAAGTCTTTCCTCATATTGAAAATAAGTTGCATTAATTTTGGAATGTTTTCTAAAAATAAAATTGTAAAATTTTGGATAGAGGCTGTAAAGTCCAACACTGCTGATAAATTAAGAGTAGAAACAGGAGCAATATTAAATGTAGGAATAGAAAAATCAGTTGTATCATATGGCAGAATATCCTTAATATTTTTAATATAATACAGGCATACCAGCTTAGTGAAGTGAAGTCATGCCTTTTCATTGTATTATGGGTATCTTATTTATCATTTAAAATATATTAATTTTTAAATTAATAATTTCATAATCTCACATCGATCAAGAATGCTTTATGAATGTGTGGTACAGTAAAATGTTAGGAAGAAAGCAGTTTGTATTTTTAATTTCTAAATGACATGAATGTTCAAAGTAGTAACAATTAACAAGATTGAGTGGAATTATATTAATTTTATGTGGAGTACTTCATGGATGATGATAGATGGTTAGGTTACTGTTTTCACATAATACTTAATTTCCAAGGAGTAATAAAAGAAGATGTCTCTGTTGTAATGCCCTTTTTTAACCCTCTTTTCCATTAGTCTTAAATTTTTTTGGGTGTTGGTGCTTCCCAGCCTATGACAATGGGAATTAAGGCCGAGATGGTGATTGTATACGTACATTAAAAAATGCCATTCATTTTGGAGCTTGAGCAAACAGTGTCATTCTGGCATTAAATTGTGTACAGGAATTAGGTATTCCCCGAAAGTATATACTAGCTATAGTGGTTGGATTTTTCTTAAACTTGAGGACTCTTCTGATCAGTTTTAAACTTTATGCTGGTGTATCAGTGCATAAGAGTGTATTCAAGAAGCTGAGGTTGTTCATTATATTCGTGTGGAACCACTGAACAGGTAGGGGTTCATACACTCCTGGGGAACAGGAGGAAATCAGGCAAAAAATATATTTATTAACAAAATAAATTGTATAAGAGACTGAATGATAAAGCCCATAGTTATGAAAAACATTTCAAGCAGACCTAAATAAAATAATGGATAGAATAGTTAAGGTTGAATTATATACCTGCACAGTGTAAATTATGTAAGTTGCATGAAGATGTGATAATTAAGTATGAAGGTCTTGTAAGTAAAAAAAAAAATTTTTATTACAACAGCAATATTTGATTATGGAAATGGACAAATGACATGCTTTAGTTGCATGGAGATGAGATAAGTACAGAATAAGAGAAGACAGATAAGATTTTGTTTGAATTTTAAACCCTGGAGGGTTAGCCACCAAGAATAACCCAAGAAAGTCAGTACATCATTAAGGACTGTCAATCTTATTTCCATTGAAGTCCTTAAATCTTGTCCCTAGGATACAACCCACACCAGCTAACTAATACCCAGGTACTTCCTTGCTTGCTAGGTGAATGGGGACAATGGGTGTAAGGAAACATGCCCAATATTTCCACCCTTGATGGGAATCAATCCACGAGCACTCAGTAACAAAACACTTGTATAAAAAAAAAAATGTACCATTGGCAGGGATTGAACTCGTTGTGAGCCAGCTGGCTACAATAAGATTCATCCAACTAGGTATATTTATACACCATAGAGAAGTTAGCACAGGCCCCACTGTGACCAATGCAAGTTTTTACAGATGAATCTCCCACCATAGCCACTCTGGCGGGAGATTCACACACTGCCAGAGTTATGACTCACGAAATCGTCATGACACAATTGTCATGATGACTTTTTTGAGGGGAATAGCTTGTTTGTCACAGCCACGCTGGCAGGAGATTCGTCTGTTAAAACTTGCATTTGTGGGGCCTGTGCTAACCTCTCTATGGTGTATATTTATACCTAGTTGGATGAATCTTATTGTAGCCAGCTGGCCCAGTAGCTTACCTACCTGGAGTCTACCTGGAGGGTATTCCCGGGATCAATGCCCCCATAGCCTGGTCCATGACGAGGCCTCCCGGTGGATCAGGGCCTGATCAACGAGGTTGTTACTGCTGGTCACACGTAGTCCAACGTATGAACCACAGTCCGGCTGATCCGGTACTGACTTTAGGTATCTGTCCAGCTCCCTCTTGAAGACAACCAGAGGTTTATGAAGACACCTAGGCCAGGCCAACTTACACGCTGGCCTGGAGTTTCAAGACTCGCTCACCCCGAGTTCAGTCCCCACCTGTGGTATGGTTAGTTTGCATTTGTCATTATGATTTTGTGAATCAAAACACGTGTAGTATTTTAATAGCAGTGTTAAAATGGTGGGATAGTAACATAAAATGGAAAAAAAATTGAAAGAAGAATGCACGAGTGTGAAGGGTGGGGGAAAGCTTGATAGGCAACATACAGGAGATGTTAGTCATTTATATTCATTTATTATAAATCACATAAAGTTCTGGAAGTGCTCTTTAACAGTATTTTTGAGGCTGTTGGCAGATGGGGAACTTTTAGAATCTGGTTTGATATGTAGGGAAGGGTAGCTCCAGTTCCTTGGATCAAAATCCCATCACCAGCATCAAGAGACCCTCTTCCTATCCCTTGGAGATTAAGTTTATCAATCATTTCCCAGTAACTAGTGAAAAATTGCAGTACTGTACATTGTACATGTCTACAGCTCGATGGCACATTCAGTAACAAACAGTCCTGGCCGCTTGGACAATGGTGGATCGTTCCAAGTGAACCTGACAGCTTGGTGCAACACTGGGTGTTCCTGCTCCTCAGCACTTGTGGAACCTGTGTGTGGCAATAATGGACTCACCTATTTTTCTCCATGTCATGCTGGCTGCACATCTTACTCTCCACAACACAAATTTGCAAACTGTACATGTAAGTTCAGAACTTCAATATTGTTTCAACAAAGTAGAGAATTTTATTTTCACTGCTTTATATTTTATGATAATTGTATGACTTATTGTAAAAGTGTTGCTGGGAGGTGTGTTACTTGGGAGTTAAACTATATTTTAACCCTTTCAGGGTTATTGACGTACTAGTACAGCTTACGCCCTGGGGTTATTGACATACTAGTACGCCTAAATTCTAGCGCCCTGAAATCAAGCAGAAACAGGCTGTTAGGCCTAGATGTGATAGAATGGGTCTGTGCGGTCAGTGTGCACAGTATAAAAAAATTCTTGCACCACACAGTGCATAATGAGGAAAAAAACTGACCGTGTTTTTGGTTTAAAACAGCGACTTTGCAGTCTATTTTCGTATGGTGTTTATTGATGTATTCTCGTTTTCTTGGTCTCATTTGATAGCTTGAAAGATATATTACAGAAATAGAGATGATTTTGATTGGTTTGACAATGACAAGTACCATGAAATTGAGCTCAAAGTAGCGAAAATGTTTGATTTTTGACGATGTTCAAGAGTAAACAAATCACACCATGCGTCCAATACACATCAACTGGTGAGTCTTATATTCATGCACAAGTGCTCTGATATTATTTATACCATTTTTACAATGATGCAGTTGTATACATAACAGTAAATCTTCTATTTTTTGGTGAGAATAAAAATTCAAAATGAAAAGCAAAAGTAATGTAAGAGGGGCCTGGAAACGTGACTAATGAACAGAGAAAATGTTATTTTAGTGCCAGGAATGTCTGCCTTGTTTATTCTGGACCCTATTTTGAAATTGGCATCGTTTGAAATTTGTGTGAAATTGGCCAAATTGCCATTTTCTGACCACTATTTTGGGTAGTTGTAATTGGTAAGTAGGCGGTTTCTTGTACTCAATCGATAGAAGAAATGGAGTTCTAGCGAAATAGCTATAATTTTAGTAGACTGAAACATTGCAATTTGCCAAAAATAGGGCTCAAAGTGGGCGAAATCGCCGATGCGTAAATGTCATCCATACCGATAACTTCGCGAAAGCATAATTCCGTTAGTTTTTGATCAAATTTCATAATTGTTGTGGAGTTATGATCGGAAAAAAGATTCTCTATCATTTCATAAGAACAAATAAATTTTTTTTTTTTTTAAATTCTTGGACCCTGAGCAAGAGTTTCGGAGAAGGGCCTTGGACCCTGAAAGGGTTAAATCAAAATGATACTAGAGAATGCAGAAACATTTCACAATTCATTGTTCAAAGCAAGAAGGAAACAATTGGCAGTATTATATTTTTTTATATGTATATATTTTTATGGCTTATGGGATCCTATACCTTAATGTGACATCAATCATGGAGTGTATGTTTTGTCCTTCAAACTTCTTGATCCCTCTCCCTCAAGCAGTCAAACTTGAGTGTTCCTAGTGTATTTTGTTGTGATTGATTGGGGTTCATTCTTTTTATACAAGTTGCAGACCCATGTGTTGCACTTTTATAAAAATGTTGTTTTAATATTATATTCTTTGTGTGAACACATCCAAGTATAAATTGTCATGGGAGAATAAGGAAAAAATTAGTTTAACATAATTTCCTTGAAGGCAAGTTTTTGTGGCATAAATCCATTATCAAGAAGAGGGTGACTTTACTACTGTTCCCTTACTAACTGTTCTTATGTTCTTAGCTACTTTAAATATGTATTATAAGTACTGTGGAATACTATAATAAGTGTACTGTTATTTTGACAGGCATACTTGGTGAAAGAAACCATTCTTCTCCATTTGCATCAAGCTCTTCCTCAGCAGTGATAGTTGGAGGATTTTCTGAAGTGACTGTAGTTCCTGTAGCAACTGCTGGTCCATGTTATATACCCTGTAACACCATCATGCCCTTCATGATTCTGCTCTTCTTCATGTGCACTGTTGTTGCTATTAGCCAGATGCCACTCCTCATGATTGTTCTCAGGTTAGTGCTTAGCAAATTTCTGTTGTAAACACAAGTCAGCAATGTTACTACTTTAATATATAGTCAGTTCTCTTAATAATTTATCAACCATGTTCACAAGCAAGTGTTTTTCACAAAGAATTTTTTCAATGTGTCATTTTCCTCAAGAAAGTTCACCTTCAATTATATTTCTGCATCAATTGACAGGTCATGAATATATAAACTCAAGGGTACAATTTTTCCTGTCTTGTTTTAAGACTGAGTGTGAGGACATGTTCTGTAGTCAGTGGTCATGAATCATAGATGCATCATTATACACTTCAAGGTTACAGATATAAATTTGTAATAACTTCCATAACTGGTGGTTTACTCTCTCCATATTTTCATATCTAGGATTTTAAAAACTTTTTTTTTTAACACGTTGGCGGTTTCCCACCGAGGCATGGTGACCCAAAAAGAAAGAAAAACCCAAAAAGAAAAAAGACTCATCATTCAACACTTTTACCATCACTCATACATAATCACTGTCTTTGCAGAGGCACTCAGATACAATAGCTTAGACATCTCTCCAAATTGCCAATATCCCAAACCCTTCCTTTAAAGTGCAGGCACTGTACTTTCCATTCCCAGGACTCAAGTTCAGCTAACTGGTTTCCCTGAGTCCCTTCACAAAATATTACCCTGCTCACACTCCAACATCGCCTCAGGTAACAAAAACCATTCGTCTCCATTCACTCCTATCTAATACGCTCATGCATGCTTGCTGGAAGACCAAGCCCCTCACCCACAAAACCTCCTTTACCCCCACTGTCCAACCTTTTCAGGGAGGACGACCATTATCCCGCTTTCCTTCCCCTACAGATTTATACGCTTTCCAAGTCATTCTACTTTGTTTCATTCTCTCTAAATGACCAAACCACCTCAACAGCCCCTCTTCAGCCCTCTGACTAATACTTTTAATAACTCCACACCTCCTAATTTCCACACTACAAATGCTCTGCATAATATTTACACCACATATTGCCCTTAGACACGACAGCTCCACTGCCTCCAGCCGCCTCCTCGCTGCAGCATTAACAACCCATGCTTCACACCCATATAAGTCTTGGTACCACTATACTACTCTCGTACATTCCCTTCTTTGCCTCCATGGATAACGTTCTTTGTCTCCACAGATACCTCAATGCACCACTCAGCTTTTTTTTCATCTGATATGGTTTCCAGTAGTGTTTGATTTTCAGATATATACAAGGAACTTGTGCATTATGCAAAAATTAAGGTACAGTACTAAAAAAATGCACTGTATAGTGCTCCATTACCATGAAATAATCTGCATAAACTTTGTAAATCAAGTAAGTTATGTTGCAGGTCTGTGGATGAGGAGGAAAGGTCCTTTGCCCTTGGTGTGCAGTTTGTGATCTTTCGTCTTATTGCTTATATCCCAGCACCAATCATGTTTGGCTCAGTGATCGACTCTACCTGTCTCCTCTGGAAGAGTTCATGTGGAGAAAAAGGAGGACGCTGTCTCATATATGACATTGAGCAATTCAGATTCAGGTATGTAGAATTTATTTTTGTAATACTGAAACTGTTATATACCATAGGGTTTTTTGTATCTTTGTGATTTCTGCTCGACTGTATGCCACATTCTGTATAACACTATAAAAATGTGTTTGGGTGAGTGGGTGAGTTAGTTCTAAGACCTGCTCATTTGCAATGTGAGGAATACAGTGGTACCTCGACTTACGATATTAATCCGTCAGAGAGGGCATATTTTAAGGCGAAACAATCGTTACACGAATCAATTTTCCCCATAAGAAATAATGGAAATAAATTTAATCCGTCCAAGACTTCCAAAAGTAGTTAAATAAAATATTTTTTAGAACTTTTTGACATTAAATAATAAAGAATTTAATAAAGAATACCTAAATACACATGTAAATATTGAACAATAACATGTCACTTACATTTATTGAAGAGTTGTTGATGTGTGGAGGACGGGAGGAGGAGGAAGGCGGAGTAGTATGCTAGTGTTTGGAAGGGAATCCCTTCCATTAACACTGCAGGTACCAAGTCCTTTTCTGGGGTTACTTCCCTTTTCTTTGAATGCCACTAGGACCAGCTTGAGAGTCACTGGACCTCTTTCTAACAACAAATTTGTCCAGGGAGCTCTGTGTCTGGCGATTCTTTAACACATCCCTGAAATGACACACCACTGTGTCATTGTACAGGTTGCCAGCACGGCCTGCAACAGCATGGTTAGGGTGATATTCATCCATAAATGCTTGCACATCACTCCATTTGGCACAGATCTCCCTAATCCTTGAAGAAGGCACATTCTTCCATTTTTGTTCCACCTCCTCCTCCTCTGAACCATTATCCTGACCACTGGTCTCTTGTTCCAGTTGCTGTTGAAGGTCTTGCAGATCTTCAGTGGTTAGCTCTTCCTTGTGCTCCTCCACCAACTGTTCCACATCCTCACCACTCACCTCTAACCCCAAAGACTTGCCCAATTCCACAATTTCTTCCACAACAGGCTCAGGCTCAGGCTCATGCTCAGGGTTCTGAGACTCAGCCCCAAAACCTTCAAAATCCCTCTCTAGGACACAGTCTGGCCACAATTTTCTCCAGGCAGAGTTCAAAGTCCTGGTAGTCACTCCCTCCCAAGCCTTACCTATAAGGTTTACACAATGCAGCATATGGAAATGTTTTTTCCAAAATTCTCTTAGGGTTATATTCATGTCTGTGGTCACATCAAAGCACTTTTGAAACATTGCTTTGGTGTAGAGTTTTTTAAAGTTGGAAATGACCTGCTGGTCCATGGGCTGGAGGAGAGGAGTGGTATTAGGGGGCAAGAACTTCACTTTGATGAATTTAAACTCCTCCACAATTTTCTCTACCAAGTTTGGAGGATGACAAGGAGCATTGTCCATTATCAGGAGGCACTTAAGTGGCAAATTATTGTCCAATAGATATTTCTTCACACTGGGGCCAAACACGCCATTGAACCAATCTAAGAAAATGTCCTTTGTGACCCATGCCTTTTTTGTTAGACCTCCACATCACACACAAGTTAGACTTGCTGACACCGCATCTGCCAAACACTCGGGGATTTTCAAAAAGATACACCAGTAAAGGCTTCACTTTGCAATCACCACTGGCATTGGCACAAAGCATCAAAGTTAGCCTGTCTTTCATAGGCTTATGTCCTGGCTGTGCCTTTTCCTCCTGAGTAATGTAGGTCCTGTTGGGCATTTTCTTCCAAAACAGGCCTGTTTCATCACAATTAAACACTTGTTGGGGAGGAATTGTTCAGCCTCTAGGTACTCCTGGAATTCAGGAACATATTTTTCAGCCGCACTTTTGTCACAACTGGCTGCCTCACCATGCCTCACAACACTATGTATGCCACTTTGATTCTTAAATTTGTAAAACCAGCCTCTGCTGGCTTTAAATTCGCTCACTTCATCACTTGTTGCAGGCATTTTCTTAACGAGATCATCATGCAACTGCCTTGCTTTCACATATTATTGCCTCGAAACAGTATCTCCTGCTAACTGTTTCTCGTTGATCCACACCAACAACAACCTTTCTACATTTTCCAGCACTTGTGGTCTGTGTTTTGTGATCACACATGAACCTTTGCAACAACAGCTTCCTTGATTTTACTTGAATTTTCTTGGCCACAATGGTAGCGATGGTAGAAAAGGGTTTACCATACAACCTGGCCAGCTCACTGATACGCACTCCACTTTCATATTTTCTATTATCTCATTCTTCAGTTCTATCGTACATATATTTCTGTTCCTCTTTGCCACAGGCTTAGCACTAGGATCTTTCCTTGGACCCATGGTAGCTTATTTAGCAGTTGCAAGCACTAAAAACAGTGGAATAATGACAATATACTGGTATGAATGCGTGGGTGTGGGTGGGTGGTCGCTCTCGCTTGTAAACAATAGCACTGACGCTCCCTGGAGTGCGCGCTCAGCTGGGCGCCAAGCGGATACGTCCGGTACGAATGTCGGTACACGAAGCAAACATCGTAAGTCACAGTCACATTTTTTACGTTATAAATATCGGTTATCGAAAATAACGTAAAATGATAGCATCGTAAGTCGGGGTACCACTATATATAGTATGTGTCATACACAAACCTTTCCCATGACATTAAGTTTATTTATTAAGATTTTTTATTTAGGTTTTGGGTAAATATCATAATTTTTTTTTACAATTGGCTTTAGGGCACAATGTTATGGGCACATCAAAAGTACATTATATGAATTTCATCTAGGATAACCTTGTAAAAGTCACACTATCGATTTGAATGTCTGTCTCACTACATCCAACTAGGCCTATTACAGCTGCTTTACCCATTTCTACAAATTTCAAGATCAACAAGTATTGACATCTACAGTAAAAAAGTGTCAAATTTTTTTATTAGTTTTAAAGAATTAAGAATCTAAAAACTTTTCTCATTTTTTTGGAGGTGTCAGGAATGCAACCCAATTTTTCCAGTATGTTCCTACTCATCATGCTTTTTTTTTTTATTTTTCATGGATGTCTGATGTCATCATGGTGGTTTAACATATTTATAGATAGGGTTGTAAAAAAATAAATGCTTGGGTGTTGGGGAGAGGGATGGGATTAAAGTATGGGGAGTAAAATACAGTAGGGTCCCACTTATATGGCATTTTATGGGATTTTTTAAAAATATGAATATTATTTTTAAATATTGAAAATAATCTAAAATGTTATTTTATTGCATATTTTGATGATTCAAGGGTTTATCAAGCATTTTCTGAAAAATTTAATTTTTAAGTTCCAGGCTGCCGCCGGAAAGCGGAACGCCCTTTTTTTCCACTTATAAATGCCAGATAACAAGTTAACACTAAAATATATTAAATTAGCAATAGAACTAGGCATTAAAAAAATATAAAGTAAAATACACACAGTACACTCATTACTTACCTTAAAATATTTGTAGTCTTATGTAAGGTGAGAGGTGAGTATTTATTGTAAGTCAGGTGTGGGGAGGTATGGTAGCCCACCTGGCCACCCTACCCATATGTAATTTACAACATTTAAAGTGCCCCAGAGCGATAAAATGCACATACAGTACACTCGATACTTACCTTAAAATACAGCCTCTCCTCACTTAACGACGGAGTTCCGTTCCAAAGACCACATCAGTAAATGAATTCACCGCTAAGTGAGGAGCATTCTATAATGGTAGTGGGTTTGTGTCAGTCATCTTTGATATTGTTTTAATATCACCTTTGCACCATTTATAACATTTCTGGCATATTTTTAAATGTTTATACAGTAGTGTACTGTATATTGTAATAAACAGAATAGAGGAAATCAACTCTGATATACGTATACATTATTTAGGTATGCATACTGGTCAGAGAGCCCGTCATAAGTCTGAGTCGTTGGTAAACGAGTATGTACATCACTAAGTGAGGAGAGGCTGTATTTGTTGTTTTAATGTTGGGCAAGAGGTGAGTAAATGAGAAAAAATGAATAAACAAGAGAGAGAGAGAGAGAGAGCGAACAAGTAAATGAGAGGACAGAGACGTGGATTCTGTAAACAAGCACATGAACGCATCTGCTTATGGTTGACATGTTCATTTCAATGTTTGTGAAGCTTATACCATAATACAAACACCTTACATTGTGTACAAGTTGTCTCTATGTGGTACAGTAGAATAAATAAAGAGCAACACTCCCAGTCTTGTGTAACACACCATTTTAACCCTTACTGTCGGAGGCCCCTTTCTGAAACTGTCATTCTGTCGGGAAATATTCGAAAAAAAAAAAAAAAAATTTCATACCAAAATGTTAGGATTATTTTTCTGATTGTTTAAATAAAAAAAATTTTTTTTTGCGATCAGTACTTACCGAGATATAGAGTCATAAAGTTAGCAAAAAATGAGCCGCGTATGGCAACAGCGGCAAATGCCGCTCACCCGGTGAACTTTGGTTTACTTCCTTTCGTAGGTTTTTTTTTTTTTTTCACTATTTTATTTTTTTACGTAACTTATGTGGCCTGTGAGACCAAAGTAAGGTGCAATGTATATACAGTGGTACCCCGGTTTACGATATTTTTTCGTTCCAGAATGCTATTCAAGTGCCATTACCAAACAAATTTATCCCCATAAGGAATAATGTAAAATAGTCTAGTCCTTTTAGACCCCCAAAAATACACTTACAAAAGCATTTAAAAAAATAAACTTGCATAAAGGGCGAGTTTGGAGACCATCGTAAACCGGGGTACCACTGTATATACACTCGTATGCAACACAATAATCGCACAAACATTAGTATCATTATATTGTTTACAAAACTTGTTTACACCAACCAACAATAAAAAAAATAACATTACTATTGTTCTATAATATCTTTCTTTCTTTCAACACGTCGGCCGTTTCCCACCGAAGCGGGGTGGCCCAAAATGAAAAACGAAAGTTTTCCCTTTTACATTTAGTAATATATACAGGAGAAGGGGTTACTAGCCCCTTGCTCCCGGCATTTTAGTCGCCTCTTACGACACGCATGGCTTACGGAGGAAGAATTCTGTTCCACTTCCCCATGGAGATAAGAGGAAATAAGAATAAGAACTAGTAAGAAAATAGAAGAAAACCCAGAGGGGTGTGAATATATACAGTTGTACCTCGAGTTACGATATTTTTTCGTTCGAGAATGCTGTTCAAGTGCCATTACCAAACGAATTTATCCCCATAAGGAATAATGTAAAATAGACTAGTCCTTTTACACCCCCAAAAATATACTTACAAAAGCATTTAAAAAAATAAACTTACATAAAAGGGCGATTTTGGGGACCATCGTAACTCGAGGTACCACTGTATATGCTTGTACATGAATGTGTAGTGTGACCTATGTGTAAGTAGAAGTAGCAAGATGTACCTGAAATCTTGCATGTTTATGAGACAGAAAAAAAGACACCAGCAATCCTACCATCATGTAAAACAATTACAGGCTTTCGTTTCTATAATATATCTTCTTCTTTCAACACGTCGGCCGTTTCCACCGAAGCAGGGTAGCCCAAAAGAAAAACGAAAATTTCTCCTTTTACATTTAGTAATATATACAGGAGAAGGGTTACTAGCCCTTGCACCCGGCATTTTAGTCGCCTCTTACGACACGCATGGCTTACGGAGGAAGAATTCTGTTCCACTTCCCCATGGAGATAAGAGGAAATAAGAACAAGAACTAGTAAGAAAATAGAAGAAAACCCAGAGGGGTGTGTGTATATACATATGCTTGTACATGAATGTGTAGTGTGACCTAAGTGTAAGTAGAAGTAGCAAGATGTACCTGAAATCTTGCATGTTTATGAGACAGAAAAAAGACACCAGCAATCCTACCATCATGTAAAACAATTACAGGCTTTCGTTTCTATAATATATCTTCTTCTTTCAACACGTCGGCCGTTTCCCACCGAAGCAGGGTAGCCCAAAAGAAAAAACGAAAATTTCTCCTTTTACATTTAGTAATATATACAGGAGAAGGGGTTACTAGCCCCTTGCACCCGGCATTTTAGTCGCCTCTTACGACACGCATGGCTTACGGAGGAAGAATTCTGTTCCACTTCCCCATGGAGATAAGAGGAAATAAGAACAAGAACTAGTAAGAAAATAGAAGAAAACCCAGAGGGGTGTGTGTATATACATATGCTTGTACATGAATGTGTAGTGTGACCTAAGTGTAAGTAGAAGTAGCAAGATGTACCTGAAATCTTGCATGTTTATGAGACAGAAAAAAGACACCAGCAATCCTACCATCATGTAAAACAATTACAGGCTTTCGTTTCTATAATATATATACACATATATAGTGACTGGACACTTTCCATCAACTGCAATTAGCACTTCAAAGCTCCAAGCTTGTGTGTGTGTGTGTGGACATCTAAATTTGCTGAGTAAGGGTACGTCAGCTGTCAAAATGACATCTTCTTCTTTCAACAAATCGGCCGCTTCCCACCAAGGCGGGGTGGCCCAAAGAGAAAAACAAAAGTTTCTCTTTTTAACTTTAGTAATGTATACAGGAGAAGGGGTTACTAGCCCCTTGCTCCCGGCATTTTAGTAGACTCTTACGACACGCATGGCTTACGGAGGAAGAATTCTGTTCCACTTCCCCATGGAGATAAGAGGAAATAAGAACAAGAACTAGTAAGAAAATAGAAGAAAACCCAGAGGGGTGTGTATATATGCTTGTACATGAATGTGTAATGTGACCTAAGTGTAAGTAGAAGTAACAAGACATGCCTAAAATCTTGCATGTTTATGAGACAGAAAAAAGACATCAGCAATCCTACCATCATGTTAAGCAGTTTCAGGTTTCTGTTTCACAGTCACCTGGCAGGACGGTAGTACCTCCCTGGGTGGTACCAGCCTCACTGCCTGTCAACCTGTCAACACAAAAGGGGACCCATGTCTTCTTCCCCACAACCTCCTTCCTTCCTTTCCTTCATACCTACCTTCCTAGCTTCCTTTCTTCCTTCATTCCTTCCTTTCTTTCTTCCTTCCTTTCTTACATATTTCCTTCCTTTCTTACATATTTCCTTCCTTCCTGTCATCTCTTCCTTCCTTTCTCTTTCTTCCTTTCTTAATTCATTCCTTCCTTCCTTTCCTCCTTCCTTACTTCTTCTTTCCTTCCTTCCTCTCATCTCTTCTTTCCTTCCTTCCTTCCTCTCATCTCTTCTTTCCTTCCTTCCTCTCATCTCTTCTTTCCTTCCTTCCTCTCATCTCTTCTTTCCTTCCTTCCTTCCTTCCTCTCATCTCTTCTTTCCTTCCTTCCTTCCTTCCTCTCATCTCTTCTTTCCTTCCTTCCTTCCTTCCTCTCATCTCTTCTTTCCTTCCTTCCTTCCTCTCATCTCTTCTTTCCTTCCTTCCTCTCATCTCTTCTTTCCTTCCTTCCTTCCTTCCTCTCATCTCTTCTTTCCTTCCTTCCTTCCTTCCTCTCATCTCTTCTTTCCTTCCTTCCTTCCTCTCATCTCTTCTTTCCTTCCTTCCTCTCATCTCTTCTTTCCTTCCTTCCTTCCTTCCTCTCATCTCTTCTTTCCTTCCTTCCTTCCTTCCTCTCATCTCTTCTTTCCTTCCTTCCTTCCTTCCTCTCATCTCTTCTTTCCTTCCTTCCTTCCTTCCTCTCATCTCTTCTTTCCTTCCTTCCTTCCTTCCTCTCATCTCTTCTTTCCTTCCTTCCTTCCTCTCATCTATTCTTTCCTTCCTTCCTTCCTCTCATCTCTTCCTTCCTTCCTTCTGGTATCGTGGGCATTGCTTTCTGTCACAAACTCCTCAAAACCATGAAATTTATCTTCAGAGACACTTCCATCTGTGTTAGAGCTATCATTGAGGAAGAGAAGAGTCCCAGATGCGCCAAGGAGTCGGATAATTCTTACCGCTAGGCATGCTGAACAAAGACTACTGAAATGGCATTCCCACAATGCACCACTTGCTGACCGATTTTTTTTATACTGCGCACACTGACCACACAGACCCATTCTCTCACATGTGGGCCTACCAGCTTTCTCCTGCTTGATTTGATGCCGCTAGATTTTTTTTTTTTATTAACACATCGGCCGATTCCCACCAAGGCAGGGTGGCCCGAAAAAGAAAAACTTTCATCATCATTCACTCCATCACTGTCTTGCCAGTGGGGTGCTTTACACTACAGTTATAAAACTGCAACATTAACACCCCTCCTTCTAGGTAGTAGGTTGGTAGACAGCAACCACCCAGGGAGGTACTACCGTCCTGCCAGGTGACTGTGAAACAGAAACCTGAAACTGTTTTACATGATGGTAGGATTGCTGGTGTCTTTTTTCTGTCTCATAAACATGCTGGATAACAGGTATATCTAGCTACTTCTACTTACACTTTAGGTCACACTACACAGGCATGCACATGCATATACAGTGGTACCTCGACTTACGATATTAATCCGTCAGAGAGGGCATATTTTAAGGCGAAACAATCGTTACACGAATCAATTTTCCCCATAAGAAATAATGGAAATAAATTTAATCCGTCCAAGACTTCCAAAAGTAGTTAAATAAAATATTTTTTAGAACTTTTTGACATTAAATAATACAGAATTTAATGAATAATACCTAAATACACATGTAAATATTGTACAATAACATGTCACTTACATTTATTGAAGAGTTGTTGATGTGTGGAGGACCGGAGGAGGGGAGAAGGTGGAGTAGTATGCTAGTGTTTGGAAGGGGAATCCCCTTCCATTAACACTGCAGGTACCAAGTTCTTTTCTGGGGTTACTGGCCTTTTTCTTTGAATGCTACACTCCCTGCATGAATGCTACACTCCCTGCATGAATGCTACACTCCCTGCATGAATGCTACACTCCCTGCATCCTTGCTACACTCCCTGCATCCTTGCTACACTCCCTGCATCCTTGCTACACTCCCTGCATCCTTGCTACACTCCCTGCATCCCTGCTACACTCCCTGCATCCCTGCTACACTCCCTGCATCCCTGCTACACTCCCTGCATCCCTGCTACACTCCCTGCATCCCTGCTACACTCCCTGCATCTTTGCTATACTCCCTGCATGCCTGCTACACTCCCTGCATGCCTGCTACACTCCCTGCATGCCTGCTACACTCCCTGCATGCCTGCTACACTCCCTGCATGCCTGCTACACTCCCTGCATGCCTGCTACACTCCCTGCATGAATGCTACACTCCCTGCATGAATGCTTCACTCCCTGCACATTCTTTACCACATGCTTGGCACTAGGAGCTTTCTTGGGGCCCATGGTGGCTTATTTAGCAGTTGCAAGCACTAAAAACAGTGGAATAATGACAATATACTGGTATGAATGCGTGGGTGTGGGTGGGTGGTCGCTCTCACTTGTAAACAATAGCACACTGACGCTCCCTGGAGTGCGCGCTCAGCTGGGCGCCAAGCGGACACGTCCGGTACGAATGTCGTTACACGAAGCAAACATCGTAAATCGCAATCAATTTTTTTACGTTATAAATATCGGTACTCGAAAATAACGTAAGATGATAGCATCGTAACACGGGGTATGACTGTATATACATACACACATCTAGGTTTTTCTTCTTTTTCTTGATAGCTCTTGTTCTTTTTATTTTCTCTATTGTCCATGGGGAAGTGGAAAAGAATCTTTCCTCCGTAAGCCATGCGTGTCGTATGAGGCGACTAAAATGCCGGGAACAATGGGCTAGTAACCCCTTCTCCTGTACACATTTACTAAAAAAAGAGAAGAAGAAAAACTTTATAAAACTGCGTTGTTTGAATGTGCGTGGATGTAGTGCGGATGATAAGAAAGAGATGATTGCTGATGTTACGAATGAAAAGAAGTTGGATGTCCTGGCCCTAAGCGAAACAAAGCTGAAGGGGGTAGGCGAGTTTCAGTGGGGAGAAATAAATGGGATTAAGTCAGGAGTATCTGAGAGAGTTAGAGCTAAGGAAGGGGTAGCAATAATGTTGAAGGATCAGTTATGGAAGGAGAAGAGGGAATATAAATGTGTAAATTCAAGAATTATGTGGATTAAAATAAGGGTCGGATGCGAAAAGTGGGTCATAATAAGCGTGTATGCACCTGGAGAAGAGAGGAGTGTAGAGGAGAGAGAGAGAGAGATTTTGGGAGATGTTAAGCGAATGTATAGGAACTTTTGAACCAAGTGAGAGAGTAATTGTGGTAGGGGACCTAAATGTTAAAGTAGGAGAAACATGTAGAGAGGGTGTGGTAGGTAAGTTTGGGGTGCCAGGTGTAAATGATAATGGGAGCCCTTTGATTGAACTTTGTATAGAAAGGGGTTTAGTTATAGGTAATACATATTTTAAGAAAAACAGGATAAATAAGTATACAAGATATGATGTAGGGCGAAATGACAGTAGTTTGTTGGACTCCGTATTGGTAGATAAAAGACTGTTGAGTAGAATTCCCTAGGTAGTAGGGTGGTAGACAGCAACCGCCCAGGGAGGTACTACCGTCTTGCCAAATGAGTGTAAAACGGAAGCCTGTAATTGTTTTACATGATGGTAGGATTGCTGGTGTCTTTTTTCTGTCTCATAAACATGCAAGATTTCAGGCATGTCTTGTTACTTCTACTTACACTTAGGTCACATTACACATTCATGTACAAGCATATATATACACACCCCTCTGGGTTTTCTTCTATTTTCTTACTAGTTCTTGTTCTTATTTCCTCTTATCTCCATGGGGAAGTGGAACAGAATTCTTCCTCCGTAAGCCATGCGTGTCGTAAGAGTCGACTAAAATGCCGGGAGCAAGGGGCTAGTAACCCCTTCTCCTGTATACATTACTACAGTTAAAAAGAGAAACTTTTGTTTTTCTCTTTGGACCACCCCACCTTGGTGGGAAGCGGCCGATTTGTTGAAAGAAGAAGAGTAGAATTCAGGATGTACATGTTTATAGAGGGGCCACAGATATATCAGATCACTTTTTAGTTATAGCTACAGTGGGAGTAAAAGGTAGATGGGATACAAGGAAAATAGAAGCAGTAAGTAAAAGAGAGGTGAAGGTTTATAAACTAAAAGAGGAGGCAGTTAGGGTAAGATATAAACAACTATTGGAGGATAGATGGGCTAGTGAGAGTGTAGGCAATGGGGTCGAAGATGTATGGGGTAGATTTAAAAATGTAATGTTAGAGTGTTCAGCAGAAGTTTGTGGTTACAGGCGAGTGGGTGCGGGAGGGAAGAAAAGCGATTGGTGGAATGATGATGTAAAGAGAGTAGTAAGGGAGAAAAAGTTAGCATATGAGAGGTTTTTACAAAGTAGAAGTGATGCAAGGAGGGAAGAGTATATGGAGAGAAAAAGAGAGGTTAAGAGAGTGGTGAAGCAATGTAAAAAGAGAGCAAATGAGAGAGTGGGTGAGATGTTATCAACAAATTTTGTTGAAAATAAGAAAAAGTTTTGGAGTGAGATTAATAAGTTGAGGAAGCCTAGGGAACAAATGGATTTGACAGTTAAAAATAGGAGAGGAGAGTTATTAAATGGAGAGTTAGAGGTATCGGGAAGATGGAGGGAATATTTTGAGGAGTTGTTAAATGTTGATGAAGACAGGGAAGCTGTGATTTCGTGTATAGGGCAAGGAGGAATAACATCTTGTAGGAGTGTGGAAGAGCCAGTTGTGAGTGTGGGGGAAGTTCGTGAGGCAGTGGGTAGAATGAAAGGGGGTAAGGCAGCTGGGATTGATGGGATAAAGATAGAAATGTTAAAAGCAGGTGGGGATATAATTTTGGAGTGGTTGGTGCTCTTATTTAATAAATGTATGGAAGAGGGTAAGGTACCTAGGGATTGGCAGAGAGCATGTATTGTTCCTTTGTATAAAGGCAAAGGGGACAAAAGAGAGTGCAAAAATTATAGGGGAATAAGTCTTTTGAGTGTACCTGGTAAAGTGTATGGTAGAGTTATTATTGAAAGAATTAAGAGTAAGACAGAAAGCAGGATAGCAGATGAACAATGGGGCTTTAGGAAAGGTAAGGGGTGTGTAGACCCCAAGTGTTTACAGTGAAACATATAGGTGAACAGTATTTGGATAAGGGTAAAGAGGTTTTTGTGGCATTTATGGATTTGGAAAAGGTGTATGATAGGGTGGATAGGGGGGCAATGTGGCAGATGTTGCAGGTGTATGGAATAGGAGGTAGGTTACTGAAAGCAGTGAAGAGTTTTTATGAGGATAGTGAGGCTCAGGTTAGTGTGTAGGAGGGAGGGGGACTATTTCCCAGTAAAAGTGGGCCTTAGACAAGGATGTGTGATGTCACCGTGGTTGTTCAATATATTTATAGATGGGGTTGTAAGAGAAGTGAATGCGAGGGTCTTGGCAAGAGGTGTGGGATTAAAAGATAAAGAATCAAATACAAAGTGTGAGTTGTCAGTTGCTTTTTGCTGATGATACTGTGCTTGTGGGAGATTCTGAAGAGAAGTTGCAGAGGTTGGTGAATGAATTTGGTAGGGTGTGTAAAAGAAGAAAATTGAAAGTGAATATAGGAAAGAGTAAGGTGATGAGGATAACAAAAAGATTAGGTGACAAAATATTGGATATCAGATTGGAGGGAGAGAGTATGGAGGAGGTGAATGTATTCAGATATTTGGGAGTGGACATGTCAGCAGATGGGTCTATGAAGGATGACGTGAATCATAGAATTGATGAGGGGAAAAGGGTGAGTGGAGCACTTCGGAGTCTTTGGAGACAAAGAACTTTGTTCATGGAAGTAAAGAGGGGAATGTATGAGAGTATAGTTATACCAACACTCTTATATGGGTGTGAAGCATGGGTGATGAATGTTGCAATGAGGAGAAGGCTGGAGGCAGTGGAGATGTCATGTCTGAGGTCAATGTGTGGTGTGAATATAATGCAGAGAATTCGGAGTTTGGAAATTAGGAGGGGCGGGATTACCAAAACTATTATCCAGAGGGCTGAGGAGGGGTTGTTGAGGTGGTTCGGACATGTAGAGAGAATGGAACGAGACAGAATGACTTCGAGTGTGTATAAATCTGTAGTGGAGGGAAGGCGGGGTAGGGGTCGGCCTAGGAAAAGTTGGAGGGAGGGGGTAAAGGAGGTTTTGTGTGTGAGGGGCTTGGACTTCCAGCAAGCATGTGTGAGCGTATTTGATAGGAGTGAATGGAGACAAATGGTTTTTAATACTTGACGTGCTGTTGGAGTGTGAGCAAAGTAACATTTATGAAGGGATTCAGGGAAACCGGCAGGCCGGACTTGAGTTCTGGAGATGGGAAGTACAGTGTCTGCCGCTAGAATTTATGCGTATTAATACGTCCGAAACATTGGCTCGTAAGACGTATATATATGACCGAAACAGTCAAAGGGTTAAGAAGGAATGACGCTCTGAGTGAAGGCATACAAAAGGAATGATTTTCTAGTTATCCCTAGTAATACTGTTGTGTACACAATTTCTTTGGTGTTGAACTAGAAAAAACATTATTCTTTCCGATACTCTGCCAAGCTGACTGGAAAAAATCTCATATTTATAATGTTCATATGTTATGTAGCATGTTCATTAAATAATTTTGAAAAAAATATCATAGATGGATTAATGAAAATGGCTATATTAATGTAATATGACATTTAATGAGCCTCAGAGTGATTATTATTGCATATTATCATTATTAATATGGCATCTTCAAGACTAATAAGACACTCTTAGTTATATTAATGTGTACCTGCACACCAGCACAGTGTGTAAGTTTATTTAGGTACAGGTACACATAAGTATAATTCTTTTAACAAACCGGTTGTATCCCACCGAGGCAGGGTGGACCAAAATGAAAAACGAAAGTTTCTCTTTTTAAATTTAGTTATATATACAGAAGGGGCTTGGACATGCAATTGGTGTGTGTGAGCATGTTAGATAGGAGTGAATGAAGACGAATGGTTTTTGGGTCCTGATGAGCTGTTGTAGTGTGAGCAGGGTAATATTTTATGAAGAGATTCAGGGAAACCAGTTTGCTGGACTAGAGTCCTGGAGGTGGGAAGTACAATGCCTGCACTTTTAAGGAGGTGTTTGGGATATTGGCTGTTTGGAGTGACATCTAAACTGTCATATCTGAGTGCCTCTGCAAAGACAGTGATTGTGTGAATGATGGTGAAAGTGTTGAATGATGTTGAAAGTGTTTTTCTTTTTTTTTGATCACCCTGCCTTGGTGGGAGATGACCTATGTGTTAAAAAAAAAAATAGCCATTTTCAGGAATGTAACCCATGCAAAACATAGCAGTCTTCTATAGTATTTGCAGTTTGGAGAGAAATTGAACTGATGTATCTGTGCCTCTGGCAAGACCATGGAGTGAATGATGGTGAAAGTGTCTATTTTGGGCCAGTGTGTTAAAAAAAATTGATGAGGGGGTGTGAAGCATGGGTGGTGAATGTTGCAACAAGAAGGCTGGAGGCATTGGAGATGTGTCTGAGGGCAATGTGTGATGCGGATGTAATGCAGAGAATTCGTAGTTTAGAAATTAGAAGGAGGTGCGGGCTTACCAAAACTATCATCCAGAGGGCTGAGGAGGGGTTGTTGAGGTGGTTTGGACACGTAGAGAGGATGGAACAAAATAGAATGACTTCGAGATTGTATAAATCTGTAGTAGAGGGAAGGTGGGGTAGAGGTCGGCCGAGGGAAGGGGGTAAAGGAGGTTTTGTGTGCGAGGGGCTTGAACCATTTGTCTCCATTCACTTATATCTAACATGTTCATGCATGCTTGTTGAATCCAGCAAGCATGCGTGAGCATGTTAGATATGAGCAAATGGAGACAAATGGTTTTTAGGACTTGACATGCTGTTAGTGTGAGCAGGGTAATATTTATGAAGCAATTAAGGGAAACTGACAAGCCGGACTTGAGTTTTGAAGATGGGAAGTACAGTGCCTGCACTCTGAAGGAGGGGTGTTAATTTCGCAGTTTTATAACTGTGCAAGAAAGGTATACAATACCGACAAGATGAAAGTTAAGACACATGTGCAACATCTGGGTATCTTTATTGTAGACGTTTTGCCATCCAGTGGCTTTATCAATATAGTTCTACTGTCTTGAAGTTATGTCCTAGAATCTGTATTGATAAAGCCACTGGATGGCGAAACGTCTACAATAAAGATACCCAGATGTTGCACATGTGTCTTAACTTTCAGTTTTAAACTATAGTGTAAACATGCCAGAGGCATGCTTACACTATAGTAATGGAGTGAATGATGAGTTTTTCTTTTTTGGGCCACCCTACCTTAGTGGGAAACGGCTTTTGTGTTAATAAAATAATAATAAAGAATTCTGTACTGAAATCCAAGCAATTTAACTTTTACAGGTACGTGGGAATATGCACTGCAATCAAGATAATTTCTGCTGCAATATTTGTATTTGATTGGCTCTTAATTCGCTGGAAGTACAAGCTTGATATGGAGGGAACCATGACAGTAGGAGATATTGTCAATTCTCTGATGTCAGTTGACAAAGATGTAGATGAACCTTCTGATGAACTTGAGGAGAGTGTGTGGCTTCCTGAGCTTCAGGGTTCTCAGCAAGCACCTGCCTCAGGTACTTGTCAGCCTACCTCAGCAACTGGTGTGACATCCACTACCACTACAGCTCATCATCATCATCATCATCACAGACGGAATGGTTCACTCATTAATCGAGCACAGTTACCTACTCATGGCTCTGGTAAGTTGGACTAAGGTGTGCGTGCATTAACAACTGTATTCTTGTAAAACAAGTTTGAACTCCTGAGCTCTGCCTTGTTAGTGTTAATAGACTAGTGTAATAATTCACCAGCTACAAAGAAAGTCGCTAATTATGCAGTGCATTTCGGGCAACTAATCATAAGGCTTACACACTACTTATGAACTGACATAGCATTGTGTAGGTCTTCTTATGTAGTTAAATATAATCCTGCATTCAACAAGGTAGCTAATAACAAAGTGGTTGATGACAAAACTTGCATATTATATAAACAGGTTCAGTGATCTTCAGTTTTATGGCATGAGTGAATAGAGATAGTGAAATTACAGCAAGTTACTGAAATTACAATACAATTTTTTTTCTCTCTCAATGACTCTGCTGTATCCCACTGAGGCAGGGTGACCTAAAAAGAAAAACGAAAGTTTCTCTCTTAAAATTTAGTAATGTATACTAGAGAAAAGGTTACTAGCCCCTTGCTCCCGGCATTTTAGTCGCCTCTTATGACGGGCATGGCTTACTGAGGAAGAATTCTGTTTCACTTGCCCATGGAGATACAATACAAATCTAGTGGAACAATATATGCTACCAATTATATACGAGTTGAAGGAAGGCTGGAAGAAGAACAGGGACATAAGTGAATAAGGATAGGTATTGTTTGACTAGTGAATTGCTGTCTGGATAACAATAAGTAGATAAGATTCTCTTTAACAATAGCTTTGAAGCAATTGGCTTCAAAGCTGTTTAGAGACTTTAGGCAGAGACTTCCAGATTTTAGAACCTTTTATGCACATTGAATTTCTACACAGGTTAAATTAGACTTTGAGGATATCGAAGATGTTTTTGTGTCTTGTTGTTGCAGCTATCTAGGAAGAGTTTCAGAGGAGGGTTTGTATTGGAATTTATTGTCCTATGTATTTTTTTTTCCAACAAACTGACCGTATCCCACAGAGGCAGAATGACCTAAAAAGAAAAACGAAAGTTTCTCTTTTTAAATTTAGTAATGTATACAAGAGATGGGATTAATAGCCCTTTGCTCCTGGCACTTTAGTTGCCTCTTATGACACACATGGCTTACGGAGGAAGAAATTATTTCCAGTTCCCCATGGAGATGAGAGGAAATAAACAAAAACAAGAACTATTAAGAAAATAGATGAAAACCCAGGTGTGTGTGTGTGTGTGTGTGCACTCGCCTAGTTGTGGTTGCAGGGGTCGATTCACAGCTCCTGGCCCAGCCTCTTCACTGGCCGCTACTGTGTGTGTGACTATATATATACACATACATGTATATACATATACAGTGGTACCTCGAGTTACGATGGTCCCCAAAATCGCCCTTTTATGTAAGTTTATTTTTAAATGCTTTTGTAAGTATATTTTGGGGTGTAAAAGGACTAGTCTATTTTACATTATTCCTTATGGGGATAAATTCGTTTGGTAATGGCACTTGAACAGCATTCTCGAACGAAAAATATCGTAACTCGAGGTACCACTGTATATATATATATATACATGTATATACATATATATACACATACATGTATATACATATATATACATACATGTATATACATATATATACATACATGTATATACATATATATATACATACATGTATATACATATATATACATACATATACATACATATATATACATACATATATATACATATACATATATATACATACATGTATATACATATATATACATACATGTATATACATATATATATACATACATGTATATACATATATATACATACATGTATATATATGTATATACATGTATGTATATATATGTATATACATGTATGTGTATATATATGTATATACATGTATATATATATATACAGTGGTACCTCGAGTTACGATATTTTTTCGTTCGAGAATGCTGTTCAAGTGCCATTACCAAGACTGTTGAGTAGACTTCAGGATGTACATGTTTATAGAGGGGCTACAGATATATCAGATCACTTTTTAGTTATAGCTACAGTGGGAGTAAAAGGTAGATGGGATACAAGGAAAATAGAATCAGTAAGTAAAAGAGAGGTGAAGGTTTATAAACTAAAAGAGGAGGCAGTCAGGGTAAGATATAAACAACTATTGGAGGATAGATGGGCTAGTGAGAGTGTAGGCAATGGGGTCGAAAATGTATGGGGTAGATTTAAAAATGTAGTGTTAGAGTGTTCAGCAGAAGTTTGTGGTTACAGGCGAGTGGGTGCGGGAGGGAAGAGGAGCGATTGGTGGAATGATGATGTAAAGAGAGTAGTAAGGGAGAAAAGTTAGCATATGAGAGGTTTTTACAAAGTAGAAGTGATGCAAGGAGGGAAGAGTATATGGAGAGAAAAGAGAGGTTAAAAGAGTGGTGAAGCAATGTAAAAAGAGAGCAGATGAGAGAGTGGGTGAGATGTTATCAGCAAATTTTGTTGAAAATAAGAAAAAGTTTTGGAATGAGATTAATAAGTTGAGGAAGCCTAGAGAACAAATGGATTTGACAGTTAAAAATAGGAGAGGAGAGTTATTAAATGGAGAGTTAGAGGTATCGGGAAGATGGAGAGAATATTTTGAGGATTTGTTAAATGTTGATGAAGACAGGAAGCTGTGATTTCGTGTGTAGGGCAAGGAGGAATAACATCTTGTAGGAGTGTGGAAGAGCCAGTTGTGGGTGTAGGGGAAGTTCGTGAGGCAGTGGGTAGAATGAAAGGGATAAGGCAGCTGGGATTGATGGGATAAAGATAGAAATGTTAAAAGCAGGTGGGGATATAATTTTGGAGTGGTTGGTGCTATTATTTAATAAATGTATGGAAGAGGTAAGGTACCTAGGGATTGGCATAGAGCGTGTATTGTTCCTTTGTATAAAGGCAAAGGGGACAAAAGAGAGTGCAAAAATTATAGGGAATAAGTCTGTTGAGTGTACCTGGTAAAGTGTATGGTAGAGTTATTATTGAAAGAATTAAGAGTAAAACAGAAAGCAGGATAGCAGATGAACAAGGGGCTTTAGGAAAGGTAGGGGTGTGTAGACCAAGTGTTTACAGTTAAACATATAGGTGAACAGTATTTGGATAAGGGTAAAGATGTTTTTGTGGCATTTATGGATTTGGAAAAGGCGTATGATAGGGTAGATAGGGGGCAATGTGGCAGATGTTGCAGGTGTATGGAATAGGAGGAAGGTTACTGAAAGCAGTGAAGAGTTTTTATGAGGATAGTGAGGCTCAGGTTAGAGTGTGTAGGAGGGAAGGGGACTATTTCCCAGTAAAGTGGGCCTTAGACAAGGATGTGTGATGTCACCGTGGTTGTTCAATATATTTATAGATGGGGTTGTAGAGAAGTGAATGCGAGGGTCTTGGCAAGAGGTGTTGGGCTAAAAGATAAAGAAGCAAATACAAAGTGGGAGTTGTCACAGTTGCTTTTTGCTGATGACACTGTGCTTTGGGAGATTCTGAAGAGAAGCTGCAGAGGTTGGTGGATGAATTTGGTAGGGTGTGTAAAAGAAGAAAATTGAAAGTGAATATAGGAAAGAGTAAGGTGATGAGGATAACAAAAAGAATAGGTGACGAAAGATTGGATATCAGATTGGAGGGAGAGATATGGAGGAGGTGAATGTATTCAGATATTTGGGAGTGGACATGTCGGTGGATGGGTCTATGAAGGATGAGGTGAATCATAGAATTGATGAGGGAAAAGGGTGAGTGGAGCACTCGGAGTCTGTGGAGACAAAGAACCTTGTCCATGGAAGTAAAGAGGGAATGTATGAGAGTATAGTTATACCAACGCTCTTATATGGGTGTGAAGCATGGGTGATGAATGTTGCAACGAGGAGAAGGCTGGAGGCAGTGGAGATGTCATGTCTGAGGTCAATGTGTGGTGTGAATATAATGCAGAGAATTCGGAGTTTGGAAATTAGGAGGAGGTGCGGGATTACCAAACGATTGTCCAGAGAGCTGAGGAGGGGTTGAGGTGGTTTGGACATGTAGAGAGAATGGAACGAGACAGAGTGACTTCGAGAGTGTATAAATCTGTAGTGGAGGGAAGGCGGGGTAGGGGTCGGCCTAGGAAAGGTTGGAGGGAGGGGTAAAGGAAGTTTTGTGTGCGAGGGCTTGGACTTCCAGCAAGCATGTGTGAGCGTATTTGATAGGAGTGAATGGAGGCATATGGTTTTAATACTTGACGTGCTGTTGGAGTGTGAGCAAAGTAACATTTATGAAGGATTCAGGAAACCGGCAGGCCGGACTTGAGTTCTGGAGATGGGAAGTACAGTGCCGGCACTCTAAAGGAGGGTGTTAATGTTGCAGTTTTATAACTGTAGTGTAAAGCACCCTTCTGGCAAGACAGTGATGGAGTGAATGATGATGAAAGTTTTTCTTTTTCGGGCCACCCTGCCTTGGTGGGAATCGGCCGATGTGTTAATAAAAAAAAATAAAAAAAAAACATGTATATACATATATATACATACATGTATATACATATATATATATATACATGTATATACATATATATACATACATGTATATACATATATATACATACATTCAAAAGTCTGTTAATCCAATTAGCTAGAAAAATCAATTGAACAGATATCATATCTTTAAGTCTAGCATTATTCATTGTTCTTAATCTTTTAGAATCTCACTCGTATATAAACTTTTGTTTAATTAATTAACTTACTCAGGTGCTAACT